>NDXB01017436.1:43814-54924 GCA_002631895.1 Agapornis roseicollis | reverse complement strand
AAAAAAAAGCCAACCCCAATCTTAAAAAAAAAAAAAAAAAAAAAAAAAAAAGAGGGATGGTGCAGATCAGATAAACTAATATTGAGAAAAATGAGTCAATATCATTACCCACAACTGTTAGCACATATAAATCCCTGCTTTAGTCAGTCTGTTACCATCTGAAACCCCTTGAGCTCCTGTCCTGGGTTCAGCAGTTGCAATCAGTTTTTCTTCTCTTTAGTAGCTGGTGTTTTGACTTAACCCGGGAACAAGGCTGATAAGGCCGATGTTTTTGATTGTTGCTGAGCGATGTTTGCCCTGACCAAGGACTTTGTGAGCCTCATGCTCTGCCGGGGAGGAGGGGAAGCCGGGAGGAAGGAGGGACAGGACTGTACTGACAGGACCAAACTGACCAAAGAGGTATTCCATACCATAGCACATCATGCCCAGGATGTAACTGGGAGTGATCCGGAAGGCCTAGGACTCTTGGGGTGGTCGGTCAGCACTCGGTTGGTGGGGTGTCGTGAGTTATCTGTTGTGGTTGATGGGATGCTGTATTCTTTTCCTTTATCGTTATTATTATTGGTGGTAGCAGCAGTGAGTTACACCTTNGGTGGTCGGTCAGCACTCGGTTGGTGGGGTGTCGTGAGTTATCTGTTGTGGTTGATGGGATGCTGTATTCTTTTCCTTTATCGTTATTATTATTGGTGGTAGCAGCAGTGATTTGTGTTACACCTTAGTTACTAAGCTGTTCTTATCTCAACCTGTGGGAGTTGCATTCTTTTGATTCTTCCCCCATCTCTCTGGAAGCAGGGGAGGGCAAGAAAGGGGGGTTGAGTGAGTGAACGAGCTGCCTGGTTAGTTGGGTTTAAACCACGACAGCTCCACATTGGACAACAACAAAAATGACTGTCATGTTTTAACCCCAGCTGGCAACTAAGCACCACATGGCCTCTCATGGATTTTGGGTTGAGACAAGAATGGTTTAATACTAATAATACTAATACTAATAATATTGGAAAATAACAAAGAGAAATAAACCCCAAGAAAGACAAGTGATGCAAATGAAAATTACTCACCACCAACGAACTGATGCCCAGCCAGTCCTTAAGCAATAGTCCCCTAGTTTTATTGCTGAGCATGATGCCATATGGTATGGAATATCCCTGTAGTAATTTGGGATCAGCTGTCCCAGCTGTTTCTCCTCCCAGCTCTTTGTGCACACCCAGACATGAACTCTTGAATTTTATGGAATGGAGTTTTTCATTTTCCATCTCAACCATCAACCTCAGGAAACCCCCAAACTTAGTACTTCTTTGTATGTGTGCCCTAGTGAAGCTGATCTGATAGGTGATCCCCAGTGAGGCTGCAGAGGAAGTACACTGGTTAGCTAGTTTGTTTTTACCTTTAAAATCAAATTAAAAGAGAACACCCTGATTTATTTAGTACTAAAATGTTGCTCTGGGACAGGAAGGAGTGCCCTCTTCTGCCTGAAGCAACTCAAGCTCTTCCTCCCCTTCCCCACCCCCCTGAAACATCTGGCCCAGGCTGTGGAGTGATAGCATACCAGTGAGAACAAATTAAATCCCTCTTGTTCAAGTCACTCTGCTTCCCATGAAATGGTAAGTGCTTCACAGGAATCAGAAGACAAAGAGAACTCTGTTGTTGCTGAATAGCTGGGATAACCCCATGGTTTTCCTGCTTGGCTCCAAGAGCTGCTCACTGACTTCGTACTGTGTAACATATAGGCATGAATGAGATGAAATAGAGAGCACTCAGAGGAAATGGGAACCCAGGGATTCCTCTGTCAGCATCAGTCCTTATCGTATTTCTTCTGATTTTCCTTCCCCTCCTCTCCCAATGTTTTTTTCTCCTTTGCTATGCCATGACTGAAGGAAAAATATAGGGGACAATTTTTAGTTTTAACTAAAGCACTGGATTTTGGGAGGCTCTAGATGTTCAATTATTGCTTTTAAAAATCACTGCTTGGAAGAATAGCCATTGTAAAACCAAGATTATACCAACTAAATATTTGTGACCATTTCTACTAGTAATTAATGCATATAAAGAAAACAATGTCTCTGTACATTATACATTATGGATATCATGGTATTTGTTAGCAAGAAAAAAACACATAGCAAAGAAATGTAGCATTAGGAACATTTTAAAGACTTTTTCGTTTGCTGAAGAAGGATTTTTGTGGAGGGTACAATTTTAGGACATCCTTCTGATCTTTGTGAGACTGGGGGGAGAGGGGGAAGAGTGAGCAGGGAAGAGAAAAATGTGTATTTTTGTCTTTCTTAGTTTTTATTTTCTTATGAGTCATTACTCTCTTCTTAGTGCTCCTTATGAGAGTCTACACAAAATGCATATAATATTATCTTAGCTTCTTATGGATGCATTAAGTATCTTTTAAAGTTCAATGCATTCTCTTCCCTCCAAGCTACTCAAGCCCTTTTAATACTTTGTTCTTCTGAATCACTAGCAATATTTTACTCTACTCTTATCATTGTACAAAAGTAGCTATTACATGGAACAGAGATATGAGGAACTGCTTTCTCTTATTTTTCTGGAGTGAAAGCCTCATTTACCAGACTAATTCTGCCTTGTCAACTGCTCATTTTGATCCTGGTCTGTAAATATATGATGTTGTGTGTAGCACATAACTAAAACTTGGAGACAGTTTTGTTATGGATGATCCCAGTGGGGTGTCTAGCCCAACAGGACTCTCATACCTGCTGAGAGCCTGTAATGTGATTCGAAGACAGAAGCAGAATTAACAGCTCCAAAAAGAAGTATCTGCTGTATTTTATCAGTGCACACAATCAGATTGGGTAGAAATAAGCTAGCCCTGGATAGATTAAGGTTTTCAATTAGTAGAAAGAGCCTTATTATTTGAGTGGAAAGGTTCAGAGACAGCATATTTTGGCTGCACTTTTAAGGAGTTCAGTAAATGTTCAATCACTTGGGTTGGTGGAGGACTAGATAAGCTCTGTTTCCACTCTGTAGATGCTTAATGTGGTTTTTTAGAAAGAGTTTCATCTGACTCTGTGCCCTTGCCTTGTTTCCTTTGCTTTCATGCTGATTTTCTGCATGAGTACAAATACTGCAGTGGTGAGGTTAAGATGATGTGATTCTTCAGATCTTGATCACTCAGAGTACATTGCCAGTTCAATGACTACCCGTATCTTTCTCTCACTTGCATTGCCTCTCAGACTGCTGCTGCCTATGCCCCTGTGGTTACCTGACAGGTCCAATTTATCACCCTTACCTGCAACACTCTGCGAGCAATAACTTTACTTCAAAGAGAAAAGTTATTGCATAATTATTTATTATACAAAATTATGAACCTTAAAGCAATACAGTCATGCACATTTACTCCTAGTTTACAACTTCCCAAAGCCTTGAGTCCCTGAATACTGCCTTATGTTATGGCAAAATTGTCTCTTTCCTCTAGAATTTATCATTTAAAGTTTAGCTCAGGCCTATTATCTTCCACATAGGCAAAACTACCATTGTGTAGGTATCTATAGCCTTCTGCTTCAAATGACTACCTTCAGTAACAGTAAACAAGTTCTGCAATGTGATGGAGACGGAATGGGAGAGCTGTGAATTAAATAGCTCCTACTATTGTTTTACACATCTACACCAGAAATCCCACAGCCTTTACATTTATCTTTCTAAAACTTTTTCTATTCCTCCCTTGTTAATAGGTAAATAAAACTTTTCTGATTGGAAGCTTAACAATCCAGTGAAGGCATTCATTGTCTCTGGCCATAACCAGGGCAGCAATCACACTGAGGTGTCGAGAAAAGAATTAAATGGAGGTGTTGAACAGGTGGTGCTATATTGAGTGGCTGGATGGTTTTTGGAATTCCATCGATAGCTAACTCACATTCAGAGTCTTAAACAGGTTTCCTAATCTGGAACTGGTTCCTATCTGTAATGTTTCTTTCCTGGCTATGGGAATACTTCGTGAAAATGAAGTGCAGCTAGATGGCTACAGTTCTCTCCTGTATGGAGTCAGAAAAGCCTCCTGCCATCTGACATGGATCCTGGGGAAGGACAAACCTTTCCATTTCCCACTGACACTGAGCATAAGGGGGAAATGCCACCACAAATTGTGTGAATAGGAAGCCCATACAAAGGCATGTGGGGAGCACAAGGACAGCTCCTGCCTTTTGCAGCTCCTCTTCTGAGCCTGGGAAGAGGAACAGGCATAAAGCCCAACCTCAGCAGAAGTACCATGGAGGCTCTGCAGGCAGTTTCCCACTCCTGTGTTGTGTAGCTGAAGGTCGTTGCATACATACATTTTGCTCCAAATACTGTCAACTTTTACTCTTTCATCAATAGATGGCACTAGGCAGTTAGCAAGAACCATGTCTGTATATGACTCTTTTGGTCAGTAAGAAGACTGTTTCTGTCCTCAGTTCCATGTACTTTATACAGCTTAGGATCATATTTTCATAGATTCTACAACTTTTTCAAAGTTTTCTTAAAGGGCAAAAGATGTAACAAGAGGCTGGCAATTCTGACAAAGAGGCTCAGTAATACTACAAGGAAGATTATTTAATAAAGATTGTAAGCATGGCCTGCAGTGGTAATTTTATCTTTGGAAACTTTGACCCAATGTTGATTTGCCTGATTTTTGTTTATACCCATAATTTCAGCTCCTCAGCACAATTCTGAGTTGCAAAGAACACTTTGAGGCTATTGGCAAGCTATGTTTTCCAGTTTAAATGTGTATACTGAAAAATACCTTATGAAGCAGGAGGGGGAAAAAACCAGATGATAGTGGGAGAATCCCATGGCTAATGTGAATCAAGCACATGTGATCAGGAGGGTGAACAGACATAATATCATTGTTTCTGAGAAGAACAGATATTAAAATCCCACCTACAACCCTACAGTTTTTTGACCAGGTCAAAGTAGTTAATCCCTCTGCAGCATGTCTCATTCAGTCTGTAACTGTGTGATTGCTAAAGAAAAGCAAGGGGAAAGCTGATAAGGCGCTTTTAGCTCTTGTAAAAAACATTTATGGGCCAGGATTAAGATTTTTTGATGGGATCAAGATAAAGTATATCGAAACCCTAAAAGAAGGTACAATGGGACCAATGGGAGCAGACCCTTCTATTTGTGTCTGATACACAAGGTACAAAGTGCTGTTTAGTCTATTTAGCCTGGGTCTGTTAACAGACTCAGCTGTTGCTTCAGCAGACTGTATATGCAGCACTTCGTTAATGATCCAAAGCTATTTTATCCATGTAAACTTGTTTTATGTATAGAGAATATTAAGGCAAATTTAATTTTACTATCCTCCCAGATTAGATTAACACATAATACCAGAAGTGGCCGCAGAAGCAATGTTTTCCGATGAGGCTGACCCGTATGTTTTTCTCTCTAGGGCAGTCTAATCTGAGTGTTGGAGCCTGACTTTACATCAGATCACAAGCACAACGAGTGCAAAAGAACATGGAATATAATAATGAATACCCCAATGGAGGGTGTAAGTTTCACATTTCTGTATTTTGCCTGCTGTTTAAGTAAGGCAAGGCATTTTGGTCTCTAAATGCGTGCAGTGCTGGGCTGAGAGATAACTCTTCCTCATCCCAGCTGTTGCTATCTACAGTAGGTGCTAGGGACTGTTCCTACATTATGATTTGACACTGATGACACTCTGGTGCTATCATGAATGATGGAGATCAAAAAGGCATCTTAAGGTGCCTTCCTTTGCTTACAATTGCTGGGTCTGGCTCCTCTCTTCTTTATGTATAAAAGAACTACAAGGAACAAGCAGCTTTAGTTTGGAAGGAATACACTTTGCCACAGTCATTAACTGCTTTTAAAAATAAAATCACAACATTCATGGGTGAAGGAAAAGCTGTAGATGCTCTGTTTGGATTGCACTTTAATTATGGTGTCACACAAAATTGTGATCTCAAAATTAATTCAAATGGAGTTGGAAAGGGAAACTGTCATGCAGACAGACTGCAATACTGTAAACAAAGGGTAATAGTAAGTAAAGATGTAGCCCATTCAAACCCGAAGGCTCATGGTGATTCTGAGGACTATTACAATTTAACAACAATCGGAAGTGAGGTGCAAAGGACTGGAATAGAGGCACTAGGTTTAAAACATGAGATTGCTATGCAGTCTGAACTGGGGATGGAAAGAATTCATCTGCTCTGCAAGTTGAAGTACCAGGGGAGTTTTTATCTTCCATGCAGCAATGGGTTCCATTGATAGTATACATATGTAGATCCTGGGAATAAATGCAAACACCGAGGAAAGCAAATTAAAAAATGCAAATGGGAATAACAACCTGACCCCAAATCTCATAAAAAGAAAGGAGAACATCACGGGGTGTGTGTGTGTGTGTGTGTTTGTTTCTGTTTTTTCTTTTAACATCCTTCAGTTGGACCAGGCTAGGAAAACAACAAAATGTAATTCAGAGTAAGATACTGGGGAAGAGGGTGGGTGCAATTTAAAGCTCTTTGATGCGACACAGGAAAGCAGGAAGCACCACAGCTGGAAGAGAACCATGATCGGTGACAGACAACAAAACTGCAGCTTCAAAGGTCTCACAAACTCAAGCTAGGTACTGCTACAGTGAAGTTGTCATCTTCATGCTATGAGTGTCTTGTCAAGCTACTGCTGTAAAGAATCATTGAGAAACAATGTTCTCAACAACTTTTTACTGAAATAGATATGCAGACTAAACCTTTGGAAATATACGAAACTTACACAATATATTTTACAACAAATCACAATGCCTCCAGCTGTATCCTTCAGATACCACATAATGCCTTAAAGTTATGGAGACCTAAGATGTTGTTCTCTGAGCACTGATGAAACCTGTTTTTAGTGTCTGTCTTTATTGCAGATGCCAAATTAAAGGTGATATTAGCCATTCCCTCAATTTCTTTTCAGGCCTACCAGGCCTACCAGCTGTCTATCTAGAAATGCCTCCTACCCAAAAGCCACCTTTATAGAACTTGTCTAGAACTGTGATCTCTCCTCCTCTGGCCAGAAGTTTGCACTTTGACACAGGCTGCTGAACTGCTTAAACCTTATTTTCTTAGGTAAGCAGGCCAAAAATTATCACAGGCTGCAAAACTGAACTATGCACATTTCTCAGATGATTCTGCAGGCAGAGAGGAGCTGAGGGAGACAAATTAGCTGAAGTACCAGTAGATCACAACTATGTAGCCTTTGTTCAGGTTGCAATATGGACAGTTTGCTTATGAATGTGTGCAAAATGCCCTGAAAATTCAGAAATCAGGCAGAGCCAAGAAGTATGACAGAGATCTGTGACCAAACAGATCAGTAGTGTTCTGTTAGCTGACTGATTTGCATTACTTAACCTGAGCTGCAACATAAGATGTCAGCTCTTTCTAACTGATATATGCCAAAACCTTTTAAATACAGAGTTCTCCAAAGACTGTATTAGACTGTAGAGTAAGCCTGCATAAAATAGCAGAGGAGCCATCGCTCAATAATGTATTCTGGGACAGAGTATTAGGAGATACTAATTTCAAAGTACCTGAACATGTTACATTTGTAAGCAGGCTCTTGGATTACTCCTAAAAAAGCAAACTCTTCTCCCAGTTATTTTGCAACTTGCAAATGCAGGTACTAGAGCAAATGTGGCATTGCATTGTAAGCCCAGCAGCCTAAGTTTGAACTTGCCTGTGAACTAACTCATGCTCGAATATTTTCTCTTTAGCCAGAAACAAAGAGGTGACTGGGTGATTAAAGCTGATTGTGAGGTGACCCTTGGCACAAAGGTGGATGTGGCTGTTCTCTACCAGCACTGAGCTCCCAGCCCTTTTGGCCACTGGCTGCTGCTGCCAGCACAGAGCTTACAGGAGCTGTTCTTCTGGAGGCTGATGGTGTGGCACTGAGCCAGCATGTCCTGCTTTCACTTGTGCTTGCTGTGTAGATGGTTGATTCAGAAAAGCCTAAGAAAGCCCTCTTCTTGCTCCCATGATATCCAAAGTGGTTGAATAAATCTGATATGAAACAGATGAACAGGTGTCCTGGGTTCATCAGTAGCAGTGATTTTTTCTCCTTCTTAGTAGCTGGTGCAGCGCTGTGGTTTTGGTTTTTGGCCTGGGAACAGTGCTGATAACACTGATGTTTTTAGTTCCCACTCAAATGTTTACTCTGACCAAGGACTTTCTGAGTCTCATGATCTGCCAGGAAGAGGAAGCTGGGAGGAAGCAGAGACAGGACACCTGACCCAAACTAGCCAAAGAGGTATTCCATACCACAGCACGTCATGCCCAGGATGTAGAACTAGGGGCAATTACTCGAAAGGACTAGACCACTGTGGGGTTGGACTAGGTATCTGTAGGTGCTCGGTTGGGCTGGGAGTTACCGGTTGCCGGGTGGTGAGGTGCTGTATTCTGTTCCCTTGTTATTTCCTTTATCATTATTATTATTGGTGGCAGCAGCAGTGATTTGTGTTATACCTTAGTTACTAAACTGTTCTTATCTCAACCTGTGGGAGTTACATTCTTTTTGATTTTTCTCCCCATCCCCCCGGGAGCAGGGGGAGGGCAAGAAGGGGGGGAGTGAGAGAGAAACTGCATGTCTGATTTATGGCTGACTGGGTTTAAACCACGACAACAGGTCTTGAAACAGTGGCTTGCCTTCTCCTGCCAAATAGAACTACAGAAAAGCACCAACAGTTTCTTTTGCAAATCAAACTTCTTGACAGTAAGCAAAACAACTGTAGTGGATCTTCTGGTAATTAAATGTATTTACTGCTGATGTTGTTTTTAAAATAGTTGTTTACGGGGTGTCAGATAGTAAGACTATATAATTCATGGCAAATAGCAGCATGCCAGAACTTTAAACTCTACCTGCATAGTAATTTTCCTGGTAGCTTGGTTGGATGGAAGGAGAGTATTTAGATTTCTGCTGTAAATATACTTTACAATTAAACAGAAAATGGGAAATAGAGCATAGCAAATTCTGTTAACTTTTATATACAAAGCATTGATCAAGTGCCTTCTCTATTGTATTCTCCTTGCATTTGTGTTCTAAATTGACCATTCTTCTCATCCTGGAAAACATTTGCTGTTGCAACCAGTTATTTCATTCTTTATTGCACTCTAACAGCCCAGAAAGGAAAGGAGGATTCTGCTGTATTTTCCATAGTACTGTTGATGTAAAACCTCATTAAACCTGTTAATATGATGCATACTTGGCTGGACAGCTGCACTGAAATTTTTTTGTGTCCTTATAGAAACCGCTTATGCACAGCACGGCAGCTATTCCAAGCAGCTTAGACAAGAGAGACATGTAGTAATTTTTTGTAGGTAATTTTTTCTTACCTATTGGAATGAAAGATGTCTTCTACATGGGGCATATACTCTTTGTAGAGCTATTTATCTGCTTCCAAGAACACTTTCTGTCCTCAGTTCAGATCAGTGCTTGTAAAGGTGGTTTAGGAAGTTCTGGAAAAAGGTAGCTGTACCTGCTTCCTGGTCAATAGCATCATCAAAGAACCAAGAAAGCAGGGGTGAAGAAACTGGTGTAGGTATCCTAAGCCTTCCTGTAGACAAAATCAATATATTACACCAGGATTTGGAATAGAGACTGTGGATATATATCCTGTTCCATGCTCAAGATAAGTTTCTTCATTTTGCAAACTTTTTGAGAGGTCTGGCTGGATATTGGGCAGCACTGATATGAGAGATGAGTTGTACTCTTGATTGACAGGTCATCTACAATTCTCTCAGCAATTGGCTCTCTTTGCCCTGAAACATATGTACTCATATACGAATAAACACAAATTCACACTATTTCTGCAGATATTTCCAAAATCTTTTCGTGTAGGTGCTTTTTTTACTTTGTATCCCACACTGAACTTCTTTATACAGCCTTCTGAGGTGAAAAAGCCTCCATGAAATCAGGAAATAGATTTAAATATATTTTGGTTTTAAATTTCTACTGCAAATCAGAGCTGAGGTTTGTGTTTGTAGTCATAAAAATTTTTGACCTCAAGACAGACTCCAAAGCTCACACCACCATAATAAAACAGAGATTTCTGGGTTATGCTGGAACACAGAATAATGGCAACATTTATGCAAAATACATCCAGTGAAGTGTTTAGGTTCTATTCTATTTAACAGTTACAGTTTGCAGAAGTTCATTTTTTCAGTTGGCAGAAAGACAGCTTTAAAATTGATACATAAAACTGTAAGAAGAATGTGTTGTGGACTAGTTTTTCTGCTATTGTGGTTCTTAATCTTAAAGTAATGAAAGCATTTCTTTTTCATTAAATTAATTTATTTCCATGTTTTTCTCTCTTTCCATCTCTCATCCCAATTATTCTTTTCTTTTTAGAATGCTGTTGTTAAGTACTTACAATCCAGCTGTAATCTGTTGCCACAGCATTTGTACAGCTGAAAAGAAAACATTACTGAATTGTCAGCATGTTTTCAACTTCATTAAAGATGACAACCTGGTAATCAGCTGTGCAGGCTGTATTACCACAGTCGCAGGGAAATCTGAGCTATTTCCCTGCCATTAAATCATCCTAACAGCAAACAGCATACTCCAGAGCTGAGTTACTCAGTTCACGCTTTCACGCTTCCTAATAAGTTGTTCTGAGAGAATCTGGAATTTGCTTCATGCAGCTTTCTGGAAAAATCGCTGCTCCTGAACCGCTGCTTGAACTCATGGTACAGCGTCAGTGTAGCTGTGATAAGTTCACTGAGAATAAATGGTTTTGACATAAAGCTTAGCTTCTCTTCCGCTGTATTTAAGAATTGAAATTTGTCAGGGACTAAAAGTCCTGTTCAAAGAGAAGTGACTTTGCCTAATGTTGGTTAAATTACATCTTCATTTCACTAAATTGTGGTCTTTTGGAAATATCATGTGCACACAGGAAATGTCATGTGCACACAGGTAGGTCATTTTGATTTTTCTATAATTCCATCAGTACAAAGCATAATGCTTCCTTACAGAAATATTTTGAAAGAATGCAGAGACTAAAGCTGGTGCAAATGAAAGGCAGTGCAGTCAAGGAGAAGGAAGAATGGCAATAACATAAGGTGATAAGACACAGGTTGGTTTGGTTTGGGTTCTTTTTCACCACAAAAAAAAAAAAAAAAAAAAA
>NDXB01017436.1:26438-36877 GCA_002631895.1 Agapornis roseicollis | reverse complement strand
TGAAAAAAAAAAAAAAACCAAAAAACCAAACAAACCAAACCACTATATATACAGCAAAAAATGTTGAACAATTCTGAAGTAATTTTTTAAAATTTTGATGCTACAAAAGTTGGCAAGGCCTCTTTGAAAAAGAAAAAAAATCCTTTTGCTTTAAAAGTAGTTTAAGCTCACTATTTTCCATTTTAGTTACCTATACTATACTATGGCTACCTGATACCTTGAGATCATCTTCTCCAGGATACCAAGGTACATGTCCCATGCTCACAAGCATGTGCCATGCCCCTAGATTTATGTCCCATTGCCAAGCCTGTGAGTAATCCAGGCATCATGATTTTTCTCTCTTTAACAGAAAGTGTCAGCAGCAGATCACACACGTGCCGGTGGCATTTCTGCAGGGAGCTGTGCACAAAAGCCAAAGCTTGATGGTTACCATGGGATTCTCTCATTAAGCTTTTACTGAATATACTGAATTCTTCACTGTTTGTTAATCTCTGCTCTTCTCCCATCCCTAATTTTCTTGCCCTCTCTGCAGGAATATGAATGGTATCAAACCCTGATGAAGGCAAAAGAGCTGCTGCTCTCCAGTACCTGACAGCACAGTTTTATGGTTGCATTCAGCTTGAGAAATCCCATCTTTCAAATTCTTGCCAAATAGGCATTACTGTGTGTTTTAGAAGAAAAAGAAATCATCTACTGCACCTGTTGTTATTTATGGATAGCAGTAAAGAGCTCTGAAGAAGGTGGGTACTTAATCTACCCTCCTGCTCAGCATTGGACCAGCTTCTTGTTTTCACCAATCCCCCTTTGTGCTCCTTTTAACAAGTGCAGGAGCCTTCATATGGGTGTGTTTTACACTTTTGTCCCCATGAAGGCCCATTTACACTTCCAGAGAGGTATGACAGGGTCCCAGAAATGATTATTATTTCACATGAAGTTTACATGTGTAAACTGAAAAGGGTTTACACATGTATCCTGTGTGCCCAGGCTTGCAGAAATGGTCCTTGGGGAAGACTTGGCTCTGTAGAAACATCAACTTTACCTGTACCTAGGCATCTCAGCAGAAAGATTTCTGTCCTTTTGGATGCTAGCAAAGATATCAAAACCCCCAGGGAGGCCACCACAACACTTTAATGCACATCCCGTTTCACTTCAGGGTTTTTTCCACCTTCGCTTCTCAGATAAAGGAGCCTGAGTGACAGATATTTTCCTCTGTTGTCCAAATCTCCAGTGTGCTCCAAGTACATCAAAAAAATCATCAGTTATCACAGTGGTCACCAGCTATGGATGTGCCTGTTTTGAGACAGGCGCTGGCGTGGATTAGGCTATCCATACCCATTACAGCTGTTTTGTGGGCTGTGGCACGAGTCTGTGACTTCTGTAAGCCAACAGCAGGTTTTAGAAAGCCAGAAAGGCAATTATAGTGACTTGCTCCTGGCACATTCCTGTTAATGTGTTTGCTCACTTTCTTCAGGATCTTAAGAGAATTAGCAGTAAATGCAGATAACTGACAGGATCTTAGTTATAATTAGTAGCAGCTTCCACTCTGACACATGGGAAGGACTAACAGCATTTTTCTCAAGGCAAGGTTGTTATCCCATCCTCCAGAGAGGTACTTCAAAAAAATACATTTTCTAGCAAGAAACCTCTCCCCCTTGTTTAGGGCTGGTGGTAGTGGAGGAGATTCTGAAGTGATGGAGTTAGAAGGCAACTAAGTATTGTACAAACTGCCACAGTGCGAGGGCTGTTGCAGATCATCTAGTTTTGTTATTACTGACACTCATCCTTTATATCGGGAGCTCAGGCAAAAGTCACCGGTGGCAAAATAAAAATATCAGTGCAGATGTGGATGAAGTCTTTATTTCTCTCTCCATACAAGCTGTGAAAAATCTCAGGGAAATTAGCAAGGTGTAATACATGTGAAGCCCTGAAACTCAAGGGCTGAATCAAATTACTGCATTTATTTAGCTTGATGAGTGAAGTGTACCTGTCCATAGGGTCTAATCACAGAATACTGATTTTCAAAGGTCCTTTTGTTCTGTTTCAGAGGAATTTGAAAATCAAAATAAACATTAGTGGGGCTTTCAGAAACACCTAAGAAGCTAAACACCCGAGAAGAGTTTAAGAACCTCTGAATTTCAGTGAAACTGGGGGTCTGGCTTGAGGTTAACTCTCCTCATGGACATCACGAAAACAAGATGCTTGAAGGGACAGCTTAGGTTGCTGGGTCCAGTTCTTTACAACTTCAAACAGCCCTGTAATGTTTGAGAAGCCTCAGTCTCAAGACCCCTTACCTGTCTGTATTTCTCCAGAAAGCTGTGTAGTTTTACTTGCCAGCAGGTCCTTATATGAATCCATCTGGTCTCTTTCTCCAGGTTCTGTTATGGACAACGGAGATGAAAAGTGAAGGGCAGAAGAGGAATAATTCAGGGGCAAGAACTGAATGATGAACTTCATTTCACAAGGCTGGAGCCCTTAAGAGAACAAGCTACAGCAAAGGTGATAGTTCTGGGAGATGAGCTGGGGGTGTGACCAGTCAACCCAGTTAAACAGAGTTTGACATCCTGAGTTAAACAGAACTTCTGACCATAATTCAGGTGGCTTCCAGGACTGAGAAGGCTTTTCTTTAGTGTAAATGGTCTGTAGGTCTGAGGCTGGGGATGGTTTTTGCAATTGATCCTGATGGTTAAACTATCAGTCCTCTTGTAGTGTGTAACACCTTCATGTCAATTTTTCCTGCTATTTCCTTTGATTTCTGTAGATGTAAAACGTGCTTTTAAATGCAAAATGTACTCTACTGAAATGGAGAATTATAAAATAGTAATAAGTAAAGCAAATAAGTACATCAATAAGCATTAATAAAAATAATGGCACTAAGTAATCATGCATGGGATTCAGGATGTTTTCACATCCATAAAAGAGGTTGAGTATGTTCAGGTTCAAATAGTGAATTATCCTTTTTCTCTAAAGTTTATTTTCAGAAGTGCACCTGAGTTATAGCTTTGCTAAATGCTAAAGTTTTGGAGTGTTGTCCTTGCTTGCCAAAACTCTCTCCTCTAATTGAACTAACTCTCTAGCAAGTGTAAAGTCTCAGAGGAGTTAAGCAACGGAGAACTTTGCCACCTCAAATATAAAAAGCTAGAACCAGACAAAAGTCTGACTGCTTCTTCTACAAGAAAGGCATGATCTGAGTTAAAACAGAGACTTGGGAAGAGATTCCTGATGATCCAGGCTTGTTTTTCCCACTGGTGCCAAGAGGATGTGACCTCTTGGATGGTACCATTGGTCACCTCTGGGTACTGCTGGTGGTGGAGCTGGGGGAAGGTGTGAGTGTTTGGGGCTCTGGCAGGAGCAGGGAGTAGGGAGAAGGGAGATAGATCTTGCTGCCCTTCCTGGCTGCCCCTGCTTGAAGGACTTCTCCACTAAACGTGTGCCCAGAGCTGTTCCTGCTCAGGTGGTGCAGCACCACTGATATGCCAGCTGCTTTGACACTAAGGACATAGAGACCCTGCTTAGTTTTAATTGGAACTCACCAGATTACAGATTAGTTACCCAACATGCCCATAGGAACTGAGGCTGTCATGGGGCAACAGTCTCAAGTGTACAGGCATGAGAAAGACAAGCTCAGGAGAACAGGCCTGAAGACACAGTGATGGTTCCTCATAGATTTTCTTTCATGGAGCAGACTCTAAGGTTGGACATGTCAGGGCTGCCAGGGTTGGGGGTGTCTCACTTGGACAGAGTTGTCAGGATCTACTTTTCAGGCTGTGAATTAATGAACAAGAGGCATTTTTGCACAGGAAAAACTCCAGACTGAGTGATGCTTTTGGCATAAGTACTGGATTTCCAGAAGCATGCGGTATTACTGGTTCATCTTTTGAGCTTGTGTTTTATCTTTCTGTTTATGTGCAAAAATTTCCCTGCTGCTGAATTTGCCTGCTCAATAGAAAACTTGTCAAGTCTGAAGAAGGTTGTGCAATTGAGCAAGAAGCTAAAAGGACATGAAATACACTGGGAATTGTAGGTTACAACTAATATTTAAGGGAAAACAGGTCATGTAGCAGATTCCTACTATCACATTGGCCAAATAGATATGCAAATATCTTTTGATTTCTCCTTAATACTTATGTTTTGCAGAAAGTCTCCCGGGGTGCTAATCCTGGAGTGATATTCATTGACATGAAATGAAATACACAGAATAGTGGAAAGGATAGAAAGATTTTACTGGCACAATTATGGCAATGAGCGAGTTATGTAGGTCAGCACAAATGAGTGTAGATAAAATTTTTATATCGCCAGACTTTGCGTTTCGGAAATGCTGAGCATGAAAGGGGAAAAAATCAGAAATCTTGTCAAGCATTTAAAAATTATTGAGGATAATTGCTGTAGGTTTTTGTTTTTCAAGCAAAGCAAATATTCAGGCATCTTAAACGCAAAAAGTGAGACCCTGAATCCTCACTGAAACAAACAGCAAAATTCCTACTGACCTTAATGGAGCTGGGATTTTATCCAGGTAGCCAACTGCAGGACTCAAAGAAGGGAAAAATAATAACCAATACATTTTAGAAACTGATGCTTTTCCTGGGTTTCTTTTTTGATACATAAACCTCTTATTTTTACTACAAAGGTAAATTCTGAGACTCCCTCAGCTCAACAAGCAAGATTTTTGCATACTCTTGAGATGCTAGGTGTGGATAGGCTGTGTAACAGCGGATATTTTGTGAGCGATCCAGAGGCCTTGGTGTAAGGCAGCCTGCCTGAGAACAGTCACGTAGTTGATATAAACTGAAGGCCATGGATGAGGGAGTAAAGAAACACCAGCTGTAATATCTCAGAAATGAGCACAAGAGAAAAGGAGCTGAGAGATTCTGAAGGTCGAGTTCCCAGGACGGTGTTATCCAATCCTAGCAGTGTTAAGGGTGTGAACTAGTGTGTGTGGTATAAATATAGGAGGCTTAAGCAATAAAGTGGAGCAAGATTTGTAACTCATATTGAGTGGTGTCTTGACTCTGGCCAATTCTCTGACAACAGCTAGGAGTATTTCCATTGGGAAAGAATTGTAGCTTAAATGAGAGGTGAATCACAGAATCAGAGAATGGCTGGGAGGTGCCTCTGGTTATAATTTACTCCAGCCGCACCCCTTGCTCAAGCAGGGCAACCTCACATAAGTTGCCCAGCATGATGTCCAGATAGGGTTTGATTGCCTCCAAGGATGGAGACCCCACAACCTCTCTGGGCAACCTGTGTCAGTGCTTGATCACTCTCACACTAGAAACATGTTTTCTGATATTCAAAGGAAACTACAGTGTTTCTCTGTGTGTTCCCATTGCCTCCAGTCCTATCAGTGAGTACCACTGAGAATTGTCTGGCTCCATCTGTCTATTATAAAGCAGACCTGGGGATAGAACTAAAAATTTTGCACCTAAGGCTACAACCCATTTTGTTTTTGAGGGGCTGTAATTTTCACACTTGCTAGGAAGCAGGAAATAGTTTTTGATTGTTGATACAAAAATATTAAAAAAAAAATCAAAGTTAGTAACAAGAATTCCAGCAACCATTTGCATGACTGGAAACAACCCCAAGAGAACAAAACTGATGGACAAGAGAAATAGGAAGACAGAAGCAAATGGTGCTGGCTATATGTCTCCCTGAAATCATTGCCTGCATGTTACCAACACCTGCAATGTGACCATGTGCTGCCTTTCTTGATCCCAGAATCACCATTCATGCAGTCCAGGCACTGATACTCCTCTATGTCAGCTGGCATATGTGGTATAGGGCTCAGTCCCTCAGTCATGCTGACGTGGTTTCCTCCGACATCCTTGGTTTTGCCACTCTCCCTATCGTTAACTTTGCACCACAAACTTTTGATTATAATCTGTCTTGTACCATAATTTCACTTTGTCAGTATCTTCATTAGTATTTAAATGTTGCTTTATTTATTTATTTATTTATTTGCCTCCATCCGTCTGATGCCCTCCAGTTTAAATAGACAAGGTGGAGTTTCCTAAATCCACTGGTGAAGGCCATCACATGATGCAGTCAATGCAGGCAGCCATGGCTTTTGTTACTGGAACTGGCATATTTTGTTTTTCCCAAGAAGTCTTTTCTGGCCACCTAAAAGTGGGGTCAGATTTTGGCCAGTGCTGAAGATGACTGAAATTCACACACATGCTGCATATATGTATGAAATGAACGTGAGAACTAGTGGAGTTTTTTGGTTTTTTTTTCCTTAGAGGTCAGTGTTTCTGGTAGTTTCAAATAAAAATTTTTGTCTAAATGAGTTTCAGCACTTTCAAAGCATTGTTTCCTTTCTGTTTCTGATCTTCATCCTCTATGGACCTCTGTCCTGCCCAGTATCTGCCATTGTGTAATCTGTGATTTGATCTGTTTATTGACTTCGAAGCACATACTATGACAATATTAAAATAGAAAAGTTATCTTATCCTATGGAAAACATAGTCAAAATGCTGACATTCTCAAAACATTCTTGCGTTGTTTTCCTGGATTTGAACAACAAAAGATAAGGCCAAACCAAAGATGGAACACTTTTCTTATTTAGCGTCAACAGTGTTCAGGATGTTTTGCATAGTAAGTTTTTGTCTAAAATTTAAGCAGGTTTTCACATATTAAGCTAGACAAGACCTTACTTTCCTGTCATGTTGAGCAGACAGTGAAAGCAAAGATTAAATGGAAAACATGTCTTTATATTAATTATAGATGGCTAGTATTGCTCAGGACCCCAGGGAAATAAGTGAAAGTTCTTGGCTACTGGAAGCTTGAAGGTATTGCTTCAAATCAGTAAATGTGGACAATTTACATGCATAACATGCCAGATATCGGCATGAAAATATTTGTCAGAAATTGATGAATGAAGCAAGAATAATAATGAAGAAAAATGACAGTACACATACCCTCCAGAGAGCAAAATAAACAATGTAAGTGTCTGGTAAATAAATCCCTGCAGAACTCTTAGAAATTACTTACTGATTAATTGAATCAATCCATCAACCTGTTGTGATGGCATCAATTTGCAGTCCCTTTGATGTTGTTCTCCTTCCACACCTACTGCTTTAGATGCCTTTAAAATGTGGGATATAATATAATACCTCTATATGGAGTGATCATAAATTAATTAGATACTCCAGCGAGATATAAGTCACTGATGTTTTACTCGACTGTCATATGCACATGTTTAAACTAACCATGTCACCTTATAATAGCTCCCTTTTCCCTGCCCTCCTCCTTTTCCTGACCTTTTTTGTCCACCCACTTTTTTAACTGATTAAACCAAAATTTATCAGCAGAGTGGGACTGTGAAATAATATTTTTTCTTTTAATTTTTTTAATTTAAATGTTTTCTTTACTCACTTTAATTAACATATAAACTCTTTGTAGGAAGACCTGTCTCATTTAATGGGTTTATAGACTGTACCATGCTTATACATCCAGTAACTATCAGAAATGGTAATTTTTATATACAGAATGCCCACCCGAGAAATAACCACTTGGGACTTTTGAGAGGAGTGACAGGAAAAGCTAAGTAGAAAAGGGGAGAGACTGTGCATGTTTTTATATCCCTGCTATTAAATACACTCACATAACAGGCATGTAGGTGTGTATGGATATATGATAGAAATGAATGAACATTTAGCAGAAATAGATGCATGAATACTGAGAATACTACGTAAATTCATAAAATTGCACATACTTACATGTTCTCATGTAAGGAACAAAAAGTTCACCTACATGCATAGAAACCAACTATCCAAATGTTTGCAAATGAAAAAGCTAAGACGAACTTGAAGAGGCTGAAATGTGAATCTGACTCTGTCAATGTGTTCATATTTTCTATAAATTTTCTTCTAGCCCACCTGTGCCTTTTGTAGCTCCAGGTATTTATGGCTCTCTGTACACTCATTCAGCTATAGCTTTAGCAAATGTGATTGTACATTTGAAAATGAGTCCTGCTAGTGCTCACTGTTCTTGATGGCTTCTGTAACACTGCAAACCTTACTGTGCTATTAATTGTCTCCCTGTGTTTGAAGCCTTTGGAGGATGTACATAACCTTTGTGCCTCCCTCCAGTTTTGCACGTAGCCACAGTGACACTGTCCTCCATGACTGTCGTCACCATCATTATGTGAACAGTTTGAAACAATGGATGCACAAAAAGTAGTGTGTCATTTTGGGAGGGAATTTGAGGTTGTGTACAGGCAGAGGGTAGAGTGAGAATGCGACAAGATGATGGTGATTAGGAGAAAGAAATTAAATTTGTATGAAATAGCATTCTGTGTAGCAGAACAGAAGACTGTCAAAGAGAAAAGGCTCAATATGAACATACTTCTTCACGTTTAGCTCCATAGAACCTACTTCCCAGTAGGACAAAGACAAAGCTAGGAAAGCGGTTAGGTAACAGATGGCAGCAAAGATCCTCTTCCTCTGGTGAATGCAGAAGTCTGGTTTTTGTACAGGAGATTTAATTTTGAATCAGACATGACCACAGGCATTTTTTCTTTTTGTAATTCTCAGTTTTCATGGTGTTCCCATCTATCAAAAATAATAATCCCTAGGCATTTGGAAGTCCCAAGAGCTACGTCTTCTACTCAACAGAAGGCAGAAAAGTTTTTTGATTGGACCTGATGAAAAAAAATTCTTTAGTGATTTTGGCAGGATTTGGAAGAATGGATTTAAAAGGTCCTTCTTTTTTACATATGGAGAGAGATGAACAACAAATGCATTTATAATGCTATGTAAAACTCTATATCGGGTGTAATATCTTTCTTGCTATCCTACTCAGCTATGCAAAGCTCACAACTCCAACTAGCTGAATTTGCCCCTCTTGATGAAGATTTGAACACAGGGACTTCTCAGGACATGAGAGCAAACAGTCAATTTTTGCAGTCCATGGCTGGAGATGAAGCATATTACTGACGACAGGAAGGAAACATCTTTTACTGACCCATTCTGTGTTCTGCCACTTCTGTATGTGAATAAATAGCTAAAGGGCAGTTTCTTTTATGAATGATAATTACATTTAATATTGCACATAGCTTGGAGCAGACTGATTAGCATAACAACTGTCTATGTCTATGTCTCTCTCCAAGGAGCAGTGGACACAGTGCTGTCTGCAGTATTTCTACGTATTGATTCTTCAAGAAAACCTGGCTCACCTTTAGTATCTGTTGCCAATCCACATGCACTGAGAAGTAGCCAGGTTCAGATTAGCTAGAAAACAAACTCAAAAAGTCTATGCTGTGTAATCTCAGCTATGCTGAAGAGCCTTATTGGTAGAAAAAAGCAACACATACACATAGACTATTCATGGGTCTTTCCATCTTTGTGAGAAAAATCCTCATCTTCTGAATAATTGCATTTGAAAATAAAACAGAGGACTGGAAATGAATATATTACAGGTTGAAAGGATTCATGGAGTTTTTGCTTTGCCTACTATCAATGTGCTCAGATGAAGAGTCAGAATGCATGTGATTAAAACCTTTAGACACTGAGTTAATAGCCACTTCAATCTGGAGACATCCAGGTATCAATAAATACCACACTAGCCCTTGTCAAAATGCTGTATGGCAGCTGAGGACTTCAATTAAGCAAATGGAGCACAAACTATTTTTCCTTACCTGACTGAAGAGTACACTTGCACTATAACTACAGCATAAAAAATCCTAATGACAATAACTAATGAATTCTCTTTCTAAGGAATTGTCTTAGGAGAGCATGACTGAGTATCTCAAATATGTATATTCTTCTGCTGTGCCTTATTAAATGACCTCAGGCAAGCTGTCAATGTATGTGAGCTCTATAAAGATCTTGCCTAAGACAGGATTTCACCATTTCAAGGATAGGGTTTCATCATTTCAATGTAGGACAATGAACAGCATATAAAAGAATATTAATGCTATGGAAATACCCATGTTACATAGCTCCTTCTTAACAAGGATTACTTTCACAATACTTTACACTCTTGGCAACTGTAAACCTATCATAAGCTTAAAATTCCTGATGAGCGGGCAAAAAAGCCCGATTTTCTGTAGTGAAGAGTCTATTGCAGTCAACCTTGTAAAAGAAACATTTTAGTGTCAATGATAATGAAAATACCTGCTACCTATGACAGAGTTAAAATGGTGTCATGACCTGGCAATTTCTATTCAGTGCTGTCACATCCATGCAGTGCACAGATCAGGACTGTCATCATGTAAATGCCGTAAGATTCTTTATCCTGCATTGTTGCTCAGTTGGGAACAGTAATTCTAAGTTTCTTGTAAGTTGTGAATAGCAGCAGGGGGGCATGAATAGCTTGGAAACCTATATTTTTTCCATTTATTTTTTTTTAAATGCAAATTACACTAGTAAGTCAAAAAAATCACTTTTGTTAAAAATACATTCAGAATTAACAAATGCCAAAAGAAAAGAAAAAAAAAAAAAAAA
>NDXB01017436.1:7576-18015 GCA_002631895.1 Agapornis roseicollis | reverse complement strand
TTTAAAATACAAGCTTTATAATACTGCTTTTTTTTTTTTTTTTTCCCCTCCCACAGGTCTAGCTTTCTTTCCAGCCAGTGTGAAGACAGTCAGTAAATGCAATCTGCTGTTCTGGAAGGAACACTGAGAACATAAGGAGAATGGAATAATATCTCAGCTAGAGGGCTTCATATATTGATGACAAGGTATGTTATACTGAGAAAGAAATAGGATTAGAATTGTTCTAAGTACCTATGAGCTGCACATAATGCTAGGAAGGAAATAACATTTTCTAAATGCACAACACCGTGCCAAAAGTGCAGGTGAAAAATCTTGAGCACAGACAGATGGGAAGCTGAAGTAAAGATGGCATTGGAGACAGGCACTATTGTAATTTGAGATTATTAGAAAGCTCCTAGCAAAGCACCCAAAGGGCCCAATCCTAAACACTACCACAGAATTGATTGTACCACTGATAAAGGAGGAAACGCCATTTCCATGCAAAAATCCAGTAATCCACTAGCAGACTTGCTTCCACTAGTCAGAAGGCACACTTGAAGGGAATGGAAGTGCATGTTGGGATGGATATTTTTTGCCTGTATTTAGCTCATTTCCTCAAATGAGATATTAAACAAATAAACAAAGAAAACAAAGTAAATGTTGACCCCTTCAGAGCTGTTCCATGATGTGCTTTTACCATGTATGCCAGTGATGGTGAATAAAGACCATTTCAAAAGGCAGTGGCCTTTATCTGAGCAGCTAGGACTGTTCTGACTTGCAGTTGGCATCAATACAAGAAATATTTGGAGATTATTATTCCTGGACTGGTCTATGGTTGGGTGTTAGCTCTAGTGTGAATGTACTCCAGTTGTATCTATGTGCTGAGATTTGATTAGCCATTTAATCCTCAAATACATCAAGCTGCGCTCTAGGCAGTGGATGGAGTTGTCACTCACTAGTTAAATAAAATACTGCTTACTATTTTAACTGGTTTTAAAAGGAAGATGTTGTTACATTTGTGGCTTTTTTTTTTCCCCCTTTTTTTTCTTTTTTTAATATGGAGACTGGAAATGAGGTACAGAGGTAAGACAAATGCTAAATACATCCACTAAATTAGCAAGCTGCTGGAATTTTGATAAATCTTAATAAAACCCGCATTTTTGCAACCAAGTTTTGTCAGATCTGACTATTTTTTACTACACCAAATTCCCATTGCCTTTGAGGGGAATGAAAATGGGGGAAATCAGGTGAGAGCTGGATGTTATTTAAACAACTGTGACACATTATATCCTGCCCTAAGAAATCATTATAATTCAACAGCAATGTAATGTTGGTTCTTAAGTGTAGCTTGAATTCAGTCTATTAAAAAGGCTTCTGCCTATTCTGAATTTTTAAGTCACGTCATCTTTCAGTTTAATGATCCTTTAATATCAGCCTGCCACTCTGCAGAATATCTCAGAAGTTAAGTACTTACATATACATGGGCTGTAGCTGTAAATGAGATGTCTTCTGTGGACCTTGATAGCCGTAAGAGTCAAATCCACCTATGAAATCAACTGAAAGGGGGAAAATTGCTTTCATTAGAAACATCTTTTCAGAAGTGATAGGCACTATGATTCAAGAACCACCTAGCACACAAATTATTTTTTGATGGGCCCTTTATTAATCTGTTAAAATGAGACCACCTAATTGTGGAGATGCAGAATAAGGGTAAAAATGTAGAGAAAGGCAAAGTCACTTTTTAAATTTTAAAATCAAATTAATTTTAAAATCACAGAAAGACAATGAGGGTTTTATAACAGCCCTCTGTCTATTAGAAATATCCACACATCCCACTTTTTTCAAGTAGAACACCTCACTGGAGTACAAATCAACATGCTATTCATATATTACAAATGCTGAAACCCATTTATTAACTGGCATGAATGCATTCCTTTTGACAGTGATTACTCTGTCTGGCTTGCTGTTGTGCTTGGCTCAGTGATGTAGAGGAGAGAGCGCATTGATCCAACTCTGAGAGACAAAAGTTTTTCTGATTCCCTGCTTTGACATTTGGGTTGAAATGCGTGAACAGAGGGCTGGAACAGTTTATCTGAGATTTTATTCAGAGATGAGGCTTCACAGATCTGAGGAAACCAGCTTTTTTCTCAAGGTGTTGGAGGTCTGCAGGAAGGTTTTAGAGTGGGAGCTATTTATTAATTCACACCACTGACAGTTCCCCATGGTCTTCTCATGTTTATTTTAACCAATTTCCAGGCCATTCAATCCCATCTGAGCCTGAGACCCCTGTTTCTCTGCTATAACACTTTCTTTACACAGGTAAAAGCGTACCCTTTGCTTCCTTTGCACTGGGAGACCCAACTATTGGCTTTTGGAGGTTATTTGTGGATAGTTCTCATCCCTGAAATATTGTCTCTTACATAGCAGATGTGAATTTGACTTTACTTTGATAGAAAAGGGCCAAAGAGTTCAGATATGTAAGTGCATTCTTAACAGGTCAGGCCACTGTTACTGACAGACTGGCTCTGTGTACATTCAAAGCAAAAAAATCCAGACAAGGTTCTTTGACAGAGGATAGCTTCTTCTGGACCTAAAATGCAATAACATTCACATAAAAATAATGAAATGTAAATTTATCACTATTAGAGAACTTTCACAGTTGTTGGATTCCTTAAAAGTTGAATTTATGAGGTTATTTTATCCTAAAGTACCCCTTTATATGTGTCATGCTTAACCACATCTATCATGCAGTCACAAGCATTCCAGACATGTTACAAAATCAAATTGTTGTACCTCTCTGTTCAACATGTATTTTGCAAGTAAAGAGCTACCAAAACAGTAGACTGGACTGGTACAATATGTCTGCATTGCAATCACAGACATGCTGAACCGCCCCCCCCCCCCTTCTTCCCTGGCACGAATGGCCCCTGCAGAAATCATTTTGCCCATTCTGTGCTCTGTGGTAGCATTACATATACTCCTATCCCAGAAAGATGTGTTACTAAATTAATTCCTGACATCTCTAATGAAGAAGGTTCTATAGTCTCTCTGTGGTGCCTTTCCCTGAGCCTAGCTTCCTAATGTCTAATTTAAATGTAATTTCCTGCAAATTAACTACTTTCTACATTCTGGCCTTTTGTCCCCATGGATATAAAGACAAATGAAGAGGTTTTTTTACAACTACTTTTAAGCGTTTTTGAAAAGTATTCTCATGCTATCCGTCTTTTTCAGATTTATGCATACGTAATTCTTTCAAATTTTTCTCACAGTGTATGTTTTCAAGCCTCTACATTTCCAAGCCTGATGATCCTTCCTCAGTCTACTTGTTTTTCTTACAGCAGGGTGCACAAATCAGGACTGACTGGAACAATGTCTTCTGCACATTACTAACATGATGGATTTTCTGCCTTTTATTTCTTTTTTAATTTATCCTTTTCAACAGCATCATACAAATGCTTAATAACCAGATCTTTATTTTTATGTTTTCACACTAACTGTAGTCTAGCCAAGTAGTCCACATTTTATCTGAAGACACTTGATTGATTCTTCTCCACAGGAGTTCTTTTGCACTTGTCTGTACTGAATTTCATCTTCTTGACTTCAAGCCACTTCTCAAGATCATTTTTACTTCAATCCTATCTTCACAAGTGTTCATACCACCCCAGTCTTGTTTCATCTGAAATTTTTACAAATATTCTCTCCTTGATCATCCTTGCTGTTAGCAAAAATACTGAAGAGAATTCTTTTTCTAGCCAAGGTCCTGTGGGATCCCATCTGAAATGTCATCCTAACTGGTTGATAACTAGTTTTCAAATAGAGTTTTAAACAATTCTGCACACAACCTATGATGACTGCATCTGGACAGTATTTACCTGGCTTGCTCACAAACCTTTCATAGGGTTAAAATCTTGCTAAAATCAAGATAAATGCCATTTCTTGCTTTCTACTTATTGTTTGTAGCTATCAGAATAACTTTATTACAATGTGGTTATGTCTTTGGAAACATTCTAAGTTTACAGGCACAGAACAAAGAATTCACTGTAGGAATATTGTTGATTGAAGAGCTAGGCTGGAAGGAAACAAACCCATTTTATTCAAATACAAAGACTGCAGCAAAGAGAATAGACGTTTTTGCTGTAGCTAAGGTTTGTTGTTCTCTTGACCAGTTTTCTGGTTTTTTTTGTCATTCTTGACCTCTAACACTCCAAGTCAGAAAATACCTGTGTTGGACTGAGTGTCTCACTGGTGTCAATCATGTCACATTATGGATGTTGTTCATATGCATTTGTCCAGCTTTGCATTTCCTGTGCACTTCCTAACACCCTTCAAGCAACCGCTAAACCATTATTAGAAAGCTGCAAGCACAGACACCCTGCTTTGCAGCCACAGGGCAAGAGGTCTTCAGGATGCTTTTAGGGTTGTTTTCAGAGAGCTAAACCAGTGCATTAAAAGAAAGATTTCTTTGAGTAAAAGGAGTTTGTGTGGGCATGAAAGATGCATTCTGAACATCTTTGCATGATTTGTGTCTTTGCCCTGTTGCACAGAGTAAACAGACTGTTAACAAGTCAGACTGTCAAGTGCAAACAAGGCAAGCTTGTAGAGACATTTCTGTGTTCAGCTGACTGTGGAACTTCCCATGTGTGTAACCAAATGATGTTAGGGCAGAAAGTACTACTGTGACCTTCTAGTAGGCATACAATGGCTTCTTACATGCAACAACAAACTTTGCAAGGTAGGTAAATGTAGGTAATAGAAAGTGAACTCCAATACAAAAGGATTTCAGTAATTTCTTTGCAGCAAGGTTTCTGAATGGTGGCAGTTTCTCATCACTGCAAAGCCTGTGGAGTCCAGACTCTGCTAAAAGCTCCCTGTGGACTCAGAGCTAGTTTCTTTAAGCATGCAAAATGCTGCCCTTTCTGCAGGCATTTTATCCTGGCTGTGCCTGAAAGGTCACTAAAAGTGTCCTACAACGGTTACATTCCTGGCAGCAGTTACATGAGATGAATAAAACAAGGCTCATAAGTTGAATCACTGCAGAGGCTTCCATCCTTAACCTCATCCATCAAACGCATTTTTGACTATTCTATTTTACATTCATCTTACATGTCACTGTTATCATAAGTGGCTCTTTTGTCATGTTTTCCTTTAGTAAAAGCACACGTGCAAGTACAAATAAACACAGAATCCCATTCCTTTTGTGGTGAGTTAACTCTGGCTGGATGCCAGGCACCCACTCTGTCTCTCCCCTCCTCAGCTGGACAGGGGAGAGAATATAACAAAAGGTTTGTGGGTCAAGATAAGGACAGGGGCTCAGCCTTGCAGTGGTGCATCTGTCTTGGAGCCAGCTAGCTTTGGCTCTACTGGACACAGGGAAAGCTTAAGAGAAGCCACTCCTATAGCCCACCCCTGCTACTAAAACCTGGCCACACAAACCAAATACACCTTTGAGATATTAGGCTCTGAGATGTTTTTTTTTCGAAGCTGGACTTGAATATGATACTAACAGTACTATTTATCTGTAAAATGCATTACAGAAATCTATCTGGAGTATTTTCTTCCTTTGCTAGTGTTAAGGGGCTTGTCAGGCATATGACTGTGGTTACAGCTTTGACACAGGGTCAAAATAGAGACATATTTTCTACTACTAAGCACCCACAGTGATGTGAAGTTTCAGCCTCTGCTCATAGTCACAGTCCCTACTGTCTCTGGTGTATATCAGGACAGAATGAGAAGCATAAATGGGTTTATAATTTTTCATTTCTGGAAGCCTGTGGTGTACAGAGGGACCATTAAACTGGGAAGCACAAAAAAGATCTCATTAGCATATGGGAGAAAGGACTTTCTAGAAAATGGGTAGTGAGAAGCACTGAAGTTGATGAAATCAACAGATGGACAAAGAGAAAGGAAAGTGCAGAATAAAAGCAGTAACATCTTTCTGTAGAAACCAAAAGGAAAGGCAATGAATAGAAACCAGAAGACTATACACTATTCTACTTACAGAAATTTTCCTCTGTTAGGTACAAATACAGAAGCACAAAGATTCAGATTCTCAGCTAATGTATACATTTATAGCTTCAGTGACTTCACTGAAGTAATGATAATCTACATTAGTTTAGGACCTGACCCAAGAGTCATTTAGGGAGTATATGTATAGAAATGTGACTGACACTGTGTCTTTCCTTGTGTTTTAAAAGACATGCAAGATATGTAAGTAGACAGGCTAAATATGAAAGCATATCAAGTTTAGGAAGGGAAAGAAGGATGAGTGGCTTTATCTGTAAAGGAAAAGAAAGAGAACGGTTGGGAAATAGCCATGTACTTGGCCAACCTGTGACCTGCAGCATGGATGACTTGACTTTTTTCAGACCCTCTCCTTACTTTGTTTCTTTGCTACTATTGTTTGTTTTGCTGACTAGCATATCTCTGTTCCAGATGCATGAGGCCCTGCCTCTCACAGTGGTGAATCTACTGCCAGAACTCAACCCTGCCTTCATCACCACATCTGCTTCCTGCCTGAGGCTCCTTCTTTAAAAGTGAAAATGTCTTTTGTAGCAATTTTTACCAAATTTCTGATTTCTCATTTGGTAATTACTCATTTGGTAGTAAAGAGGGTGACTTTTCCCACTGATTCCTCTCTCCTCCCTTATTTTGTCCATCTGCTTGATGAAGTAGATTGGCTCCTCCAGATTTATTAGTTCCATCCCAGACAACCCCATCACCTCCTCATCCACTTCCCTCCTCCTATCTCCAGCTGTTTCTCTGCGCTCCATCTCTTCCATTTCTTCTACTAGCAAATTGATAATTTAGTCCTCCTTTCTTCAGTTTGCCAGCCTTTTTCACTCCTTCTGCCATTCATTTCCCCTTCTGTCTTACTACAGTTACAAGAATTTTGTTCCATAAAACTTCTGCTTGTCCCAGTGACAGACTCTTGATCTTGATCTTTTTTTTTTTTTTTTTTTTTTTTTTTTTTTTTTTTTTTTTTTTTTTTTTTTTTTTTTTTTTTTTTTTTTTTTTTTTTTTTTTTTTTTTTTTTTTGCAATTCCCTCCCAATACAAACACACATAAATTTCTTTAATAAAAAAATCATCCCCACCCTTATCCCTTCTTGTCCCATTCCTTCTCTTTCTCTCCCCTGAGAGATTCCAAACTCTTTCAGGAGCTACTCTCCTGCATCTCTGTACATTTTCTCCTATCTTGTGTTCTGCCCCTTGCATGCAGCTGGAACTGAAATCAGATTATCACTTCCTATCCAAACTAGAGTATTGGTAGCCCAGTGCACACAGCCCTCTCTGTGGTTATCCAACCACCTTTCACACAGCCACTGCTCTCTTTTTCCCAAAACCTGTGCCTCGCTGGCCTCTGCTGTCTCTTCTGGAGGTGCTCACCTTCCTTCTCACATTATTCATCACCTTTCTTGCTGGTTCTCCCTCCAGGATACTGCCAGAGTCCCATGAGCAGTAACATCTGCCTTTAATTTTTCTCCACCTCCTGTAAACTGGGTAATTGTACTCGCAAATGGAAATCCTGCCATCAGCAGCTCTCTGGGGTGTCACAGATTACCTGGCTTGTGCTCATTCTGCTCCTTCTATACAAACTGAAATCTCAGCTTCTCTCTGTGATATTTACCTGTGGATAATTAAACATCAGTTCCAGGTTAGCATGACTAAAACTTGTACCTTACCCACTCCTCCCTAACCTTCTTTGCTACCTCTCATGGTGAGCAATGGCACTTGTATCCTCAAGCCCGTCACCCAGTGGTATAAGTTAGGTGTCAACTTTGGTTTGGGCTGTCACAGTTTAATTTCCAAAGCTTATTTTTGCATATTGAAGAAGATGCCTTTTCTATCTGTTGACACAGCTGCAACATTTACCCGTGGCTCTCAGTGTCAAACACCATAATTGCTTCTTTTTTTTTTTTTAACTCACCAGATGTGGAATTAAGGAGACAAAAGCTGCAGGATTCATCCTTTTTGCTAGGTTACTTTTCTCTGAGTCCTGCTGCTGAATTAACCTTCTACATTACATCAAGTAGAAGCTAAATCTTTCTACATTTAAAACCTTTTGTAGACACTCCACACCAACCTCTCCTCCTTACAGTTCTAACAGCTAAATTCTGACCCCATGCTGCCAGCTTGACCTCCATACTTGTAAAATTTCCAAACATTTTCTCCCCATATGAGAATGTATTCACAAATAGTTCTCATTATTTTCCCTAAACTCTTCTTTGTTCTGGTGGCAGTAATTAGGTTACCAGTGCCCTTATACTCTTGTCTACCACAGTGAATAATATTTGCTCATAGTTTCTTTGTGCTCACTTTCTGTCTGTACCCACCAATTACCAACTGCCTGTTGTCTAACACTTAGATCGCAATACCCAAGAAACAGGGCTGGTGTTCATGTTCGTACAGTGCTTGGCATCATGGTAGTCCTTAAATACATTCGAGAACCTAAAGCACTAAAAGAATATTAAAAGTTTACAATTACGCATGATAAAGATGTTACCGTTTAAAAAGTGCTAATGACCAGGGAAGCACATGTGCATGTGCACATGGATGCTTCTTGATGTCATGACTAAAAGTATTTCCCATGTGGTATAGAGGAGAGAGCGCACATGGTGTACATGGGCTCCATCTGACATGAGGTCTTAAATTTGTGTACACTGGCTCTGGCCACCTGAACTCAGGCCTCAGGAGTGGTGTGATTAAACTTCACCAATGCAGCAAGGCACCCCACTGTTTGTGTAGCTGGCAGACAGAAGAAACGGCAAACAAACTGATGGCAAACACCTAATAACAGCATGGGAGGCTTTGTTGGTGCAGAAGTATGTAAGACCAGACAGAGCTGTGCACAAATACTGATAGCGAAACACTAGCCAAACTGAGAAAAAAAATGGAGGGGAGTAAAATTAGGATTGGTTTTAATAACTTTGGAAATGAAATGTGGGAAAAAAATATAAAAGAACATATGGGGACACCCTTGGTCCTTCAGCTTTGCCAGAATTCTGCTACCCACCTCGCTGTTCGGTAAAGGAACTTCCAAACATTTTAGTGCTGTTGTCTTTTTATGCTGTGAGCTTGGCCTGGTGGCTAGTCCACAATATAGCACACAGAAGGAGGTTTGCTTGACTAGAGTTGCAATAAAGTTTGTTTACAATGATGATCAGATGTTATTGGTCTTTGTGCTGAGTAGTAGACTTGTAAAACTTGATAGAGCCAAGCATCTGGAAAGCAGGTGGAAGGATGGCATCTGCCAGTATGCGAGGCTGTGCCCTCCCTATTGCACGGGAGGGCTCCTCAGAAATGGCGTAAGGTTTGGACACCCAGTCTGATACTTGCAGTGCAATGAACTGCATTTCTGCCAAATAGTCAGTAGCAGCCTGCAAGTTCTCTGAGCTCATCCATTTGCAAGGTGAACCCAAACCCTCAGATTTTTAAACCATAACCTCATGGCATTTCTGAGCCCTATAATGGCCACAGGAGCAGCAAAAGGAAATCCCTACACAAAGTCTGGTGGAGGTTCTCAGCTCAGATTCTGCCGCACTGCCACTATTTCTGTGCTGCTTACTGTTACAATAGTCAAAATTATTCTGTGATTTTTTGCTTTATAGGGGCTTTTCCTCCAGCTGCTTCTTCTCCTATTATGATTTTTGTTGGATAAGGGCCTACAGCCTCTTCTTCTGTCTTTGTTGCTGATGGTCCCCTGGCCATTTCTTTGATCAGCCATTCTGAGTCAAGATGTAGGACTGAGGAGGTGTGCAGGTTTGTGAAAACTGATAAACATCACCTGCTGTCACTACCCATTCAGAGGTACTGACAAGGATATCAGTCTGTTGCTCCCTCTAATTAGACCAAGCAGGGATGCATATATTGCATTCAATTTAAGACCAGCTTCTGGTTGTATTCCCAGTTGGAGAAGGAGTCTGCTCAGTGGCAGAACCTCAGGGCAGGACATGAGGAAGACAATGCTCTGGAGCAATGCCCTCAGCAAGAACCAGGCCAACTAGGGTCATGGCTGAGCAATGTTGAAAGCAACCAGGAGTAACCGAACAAGGGCTGAGAAGCACAAACAAGGCTTTAGCAGCTGAAGGAAGAAATAGGGACCAGGGCTAGGGTAAGCAAGAGTAAGAGCCAGAGGCCAGGAGGAAATGGCTAGCGCATAGCTGCAGCAATGACAAATATGGGATTAAAATAATCAGCACTTCCTTTTATATATGATAAACGCAGCAAGCCATTTGTCAAACTTATAGACCTGGAAAAAAGGTTGCCATCAGGTAGGCTGCCTCTTGGCACCTGTACAAGGGTCTGTAAAAGACCTCCACTTAGCCATTAGAACATCAGTGGTCTGCAGAATATATTATTTGTCTAAACTGGATGGACCTGGACACTGCTGGGTAATGGCCATTTGCTTTCTAATTCTCATCTTGAATACTGAGCCAGAAAAAAAAAAAAAAAAAAAAAAAA
>NDXB01017435.1:20907-58278 GCA_002631895.1 Agapornis roseicollis | reverse complement strand
GGTGTCCCTGCTTATGTCAGGGTGGTTGGAACTAGATGATCTTAAGGTCCTTTCCAACCCTAATTATTCTATGATTCTATGATGTTCTGGGAGAGCAGAAGAGGAGGTGATCCTGGAAAAATCTCCTTTCTTGTAGCATTTTCTTCAAACATTTTTTTTCAGGGATACTTTGAAAGATACCTGCTTAGAAGCACATCTATCAACACATCATTAGATTTAAATTCACTTTACATGAGTTTGCACTTCACTTCCTTCAGAAAACTTTTAGGCAAATTAAAAAAAAAAAATCTTTGAAAAATCTGACTAATACCTTTGGAAGAGAATTTCTGATCCTTTGGCGTGTGTGCTGACCCAAAGAAGCATTGCAAACCTCAACAAGCCTTTGCCTGAAGTTCTTTGTCCTGTGTTTGCTAAACACTCATGGCTTTGCCATTGGCACCCACACTGTTTCCTAAGACAAGGACAGGGGATGCTGAGGACAACTCCATACCTTTAAACTTGTGAAGACTGAGCTAATGTCAAGAACTTGTTAACGTAAGAATGCTGTTAGCACAATATGCTTCATACTAAAGAAACAATTTTATAACAAAAGGAAAACGTGGTGTTTCAGTGTTGTAGCAGTCATGTGAAGGGGACTTTCTCATTATTTAATGGGATGACCATGGGATGTCCTTCCTCAGTGACCGGGCACAAAATGCATGTCTTGGAGGGTGACCTCCATCGAGCCCTGCTATCTTCTGCAGCCTCCCATGCAACAAGAATATCCTCAGCCACTTTCTGCTTCTGAAAAAAAACCCCTGTTTTTCTTCAAGGTTCTTTTGAAAACCTCCAGATGTCATTAGCACAGGTTAATGACTGTTTAGCATATGCTAATAGTTCCCAGATGGGAAATGTTGTTCTGCACTGGGTGGGTACAGAATAAGTGGGGGAGACTTGGAGTGTTACTGAGCAGCTTTACACATGTCCCGCATCAGCCCTGACACCAGAGAGCCTATCAACATGTCAGCAAACTGGGTAAGACAGAGGGAGAAAGGGCAATTTGTCAAAATACTGATTCAGAAATGAACGCATACACAGTCCTGCCCTTGCAAAAAGTCAGAGCCAGCCTGAAAGGCTGTTGTGTGCTTTTATTTCTCACATTTATTTTTGGGTTATTTTTGATTGCTTAGGAGGTGGTCAAATATTATGTGATGGCAACTACACAGGCACTGAGACTGAATAATGGACACATGTTTTTTTTTGTGGGAGACATGTCTTACATATGCAAGAGTGACAGGAATTACAAGGCAATTTTTACTTTAAACCATCATAACCATTACACCTATTATTTCCCAAGAGGTCTCTGGACCTGGAAAAATTTCATGGCTTCTGATCTGCATGCCATCAGGGAGAGGACATTAACCATGCTGAATTTATCCTATCCATCAGCCTATGGGCAAACATATGGGTTTCTCTTTATCCAGTGGATGAATTACAGAGGGGCAACAGGTTTTTTCTTCCTCACTGTCCTCATTCTTCCACAGTCAGTAAAATTTTTCAAAGCATCAGAAGTTCTATAGTGCAGGAAACTGCTCACACCACAGTCTGGAGTGTGGGTTCAGCTTGAGTGAATATTCAGATGCTTCTCCAAAGCTTATCTGTCCTAGCCAAAACCTCTTGAATTTGAAAATTGGGCTGGGCATTTTATGAGAACAGGATGTCTTACAAGATTTTCAGTATTTCCTCTGCTGACTAGAAAATACCGTGAGATCAGCTTGGAAACCAGAATAATTTATTTTGATTAAAAATCAATCACAATGTTGCCAGATCCTAAAGAGGTTCAAAGCAAATTGGCTTGTAGAGATCAACTGAAAATGGAGGAGGATGACTTCTTTTATTTTGCCCTCCTTAATCCAGTTTGCTTTTCTTCAGTGGCATCCAAAGTAATTCTACCCTTGGCATGCCACTTTTCACATTTCAAACCCAAAACTCCCCTTCCTCTGATGTCTCCTTGCTGTTGCAGCACCTTCTCTTGAAATGAATTATTAACAACTTGTAAATTCTAAGCTAGCAATTATTCTTCAAAAGGTTAGGCAGATCAAATGACTTCCACATCAGCTCGAAGCTCCTTCGTCAAAAATGAGATGAAAGCACTGGTGTGCCTGAGCCTCATTACAGTCCTGCATCCCGGATTGCAAAGGCTACCTTTTGGTTTTGAGGTTGTGGATGAATGGTCAGGCATCTTGAAAGATTTTCCTTTGGAGGTGAGGGTCTGTTTGCTCTTTTGAACACATACTTAGCTTTTCTTTAGCATTTACACTCATTAAGGTGGCCTTTTTGCTGTGTTCACAACTGAGCTGGCTGTATCTCTGACACAAAAACTGAAATGCCATCTCCCAGCAAAGCCTCAATGAAGCTTTGCCAAGACACATGACTGGCACTGTTTTGCCGAAAAGTAGGTGCAGCAGCTGCATCACACCACTCATTACATCTTCACCTGGTACACAACACCCATTCTCCTGGGGACCATTTAAACAGCAAAGGTTACTTGCAGTTCTTAGAATCTTTACCCAGAAGAAGCTATTTTCCTGTTGGTGCCTGTCAGAAGGAACATAGCCACTCTGGTGACTGCAAACACATTAGATGCTGATGCCAAATGTGTTGGAAGTCAACCTTGCTGTGACCAACAGGATTGGGTCAGGAAGTCTGCAGTGCCTGCTCATACCTGCTCTGTCTTCCTATTTTCAGTTTGCTTTTATTATTTGTTTCCCCCCTGATGAGTGGCTGACTTTGGTGACTGAGTTACCCCTTTAATGACCCAAGAGATAGTCAGTACCTAATGGTCATCAGCTTTGTACATAGACTCTTACCTTCCCCCATCAGTACCAATGGGGCTTTACAAAGATGATCAGAATGGGGCTGCTTTTGCTCCTGTATTGCCAGTTGGGTGTGCTGCAAGGAAAAGCATGGATGCGTATGTGTACAGCCTCTTCTAGGAAGCAGTAGCAGCAGTGTTAGAGCTTTTTTCTGACTCCAAGGAAAGCCAAAGACAACTTTTAAGAATAAAACACAGTGGCTGTGACTACTTCAGTGAAAAGTTGGATCTGGCCAGGCCTGGATTGCATCCACGCATCACAGCTAGGAAAGCTGCAGCCCTGCCATAATGAGAAGAAGCAGCCACTGACCCCACAGAACAAGTTAATGTGCAAAAGCTGCTTCAATATCCTGCTCTGAGCTACAGCTTCTTGGTTTAAAAATCCTGCTCATTTTCAATACTCGCAGAGAGGAAATCTCACAGCAGCAAACAGATGACAGAGGAAATTTATCAGCCACTTTAGTGCATACAGTGGAGAATAACTGTACAACAACATTGTAAGTGATCTTCAATGCTTCTGCCAGTGTTTTTTACCTGTACTACCTGGCTTGCTAACAGTGATGTGCTGAAACCCAAAATATGGTGCAACACCAAGACCTTGGTAAAACACTTTGGTGGGGGATGCTGTTTGACGTGGTGATTAAAGTTGGACAAGTTGTCATAGTTTAACTTCATCTTCATGTAAGCCTTCCTTTTCAGGACATCAGAACTAGCTAGTGATATATATGCACATATATTTATATGAATACATAGATAAATGAGAACTGTTCTGGCAAGAAATTACTAAAAACAAAAACGGAAGCTCCTTTTAGCCAGTGGACAAATCACCTCCTCCAATGCAAATCTGAGACCAGTGAGGCTAGCTCTGTTCTTGGATAGATAAGCTAGAACAATAGCATCATACTGACTATTTTAGACATGGCTGAGATCAGGAATGAGATGTTGTGCCACTTGCAACCCCAGAAAGATGATGGAAACATTTAGAAAACTTATGGAGAATAATACAGTGAAAAAAAAAAAAAAATTGCTGTAAAATTCCAAACCAATCTATAGAGCCTATTAAACAGAAGGCTTGGGGGAAATTCATTGCCGTCTATAGCTTCAGGTGTTAAGAAGGAAGAGTAGGAATGCCTTTGAGAAAGGGCTATTCAAAGTGAGACAGACTAATATCCAGTTACTGAAAACGGGAATAAAACAACTTCAGGTGGAAAAGGAAATAAAGATTTAATGATGAACAGTTACCCACCAACATGTTTGTGTTTGTGAGGTAGATTCTGTGTTCCTGGAAATGCAAAAGAAAACTGACTTTCCTTTATAAATATCCTCTATATCAGGAGCAGGTGCTCAAACCAGCTATTAATACAGGGAACTTTAAAAAGATTAAACCAAATTATCTCTCAAAGACCAGACTCTCTGCAACAAAAATGCAGCAACAGAAAAGTTGGTCTTAAGTTGCATACTAGCCCTTAATGCTTGAAGCTGAACCAATATCTTTGATTCTCAGGGGAATTACACTGCCACCTAGGAGTTTATAATTCATGTAAGCGGATACCAAGGATTTATTCCAATTCTTTTTTGCTATCATGCCCTGGTCCTGCTCAAGCTGTTAGAGAGATGCAACATTCCCTGTACATAATGGTGCCAGCACATACCAAATAGTTGCTGATTACAACAGAGCCTCAGGTCAGATACATCTGAGCACAGTCAAGTCACAGGAGAAGAGCTGCATTGTTTTCCTTCTGCAAGTTGAGATGCTAGTGCTTTAAATATGCATGGTTAAATTGCATGGTTTAGTGTGAGGTGTCCCTGCTTATGGCAGGGGGGTTGGAACTAGATGATCTTAAGGTCCTTTCCAACCCTAACTATTCCATGATTCTATGAAATACGTATGTCTATCCTGCAGTCATTCCTTTCAGATCAAAGACTGCCTCCCTCTGAAGAAACCTAGGTGTGGAAAAGGCAAAGCTTCAGCAAGGAAAGATAGCTGAAAACACAGAATCTTATAAGAAGGTCTTTTCTAGTTTCCCTCTTCATCAGTCCCAGAAGACCTTTTTCAGCAAAGCACAAAGCCTGTCCGTGAGTGGGGACTGTACAGGGCACCACAGCATTAAGTAGAGTTCAGGAGGCACATAGGAGCTGTTATAGCTGGGATTTCTCTTTAACCAAAGTGTAATGGAATAAAAACTCTAAAATACCTAGAAAAATACAAAAAGAAACTCTGACAGAGAGCAAGGGAATTAAAAAATAACCCAGTGGAAGGATGGACCCGTGTTACCCTGCCTGCCAGATATCTGTCCTGTGTCCTCCTCTCCTGGTTCATGTTCATGTCAGAAAGCCTTGGCAACAAACTTGTTGACCAGTTTAAGGATCCAGGTGAATTTTTGGGAAATGGCATTTTTTGTGCCCTCAAATGGTACACAAACCTCACAGGTTTTGTGGTAATGTCTAACATGGACCTTTTCACTGTGAGCTGATTGTTAACATAGATTTCACACCACTGAAAGAATGTGCAAAGTCTACAAAGAAAGACATTGTCTGCTTTGTTTAACAAATAACATTATTTCCCTTCTGCCTAGCAACCCGCAACAGGGCCAGAGGATTTGTAACAGGGAGCTAGAGTAAGCTAGCAGGACAGCATTTCAAACTAGCAAATAGATCTCATGTTCTCATTACATTTTACAGCTTAGACAAGAACTTGTAAAAGGATAAAAAAAAGAATGGCTCTCTTAATCCAATAACTGTGAAAGAACTCCATAAACTCAGATGCTTGAATAATTCATCAAAACTATAAGAAAATACAGCTTTCAACAGCGTTTCAAAATACATTTTTTGGACGACTAATTGCTTTGTGCATATTTCCATGCAGACATTAAGATTGTCATCTTACCATGTCCTTAATTTCCAGAGTGAGAGCTAATATAATAATGTATTAATGTTACTTAAACATTAACAGATCCATAAATCTCTGGCATTTTCTCACACTTCTTCATAGTCATTATAATTCCCTTTATGTCTCTTACATGCTGAAACTGAAAGAATGTCAGTATTTTAAATCTTCCTTATTTTATGCCTTGGAGTTATTAGGTTTGCTTACAGCCAAGCCATATGAGTCAGACTCTGCCACTCATGTAGAAGGTACAACAGGATGAAAGCAACAGGCTGGTAAAGGATTAAAACTGTCAGCTTGACCAGGTATGACTTTTAGATCTTGTCCAGCAGCTTGGGGTGAGGATCAGCAACTGGGCACTGGCATTCCTGCAACACAGCTCAGGACGGCACCAAGGGTAAGGGCTTGAACCTGACTGCAGCTGCCAAGCAAGGCAGAGGAGATCCCAAATAGGCTTCTCTCTGCTCTTTCAAACTGACTGTTTCCTCAGCAGTCTGATCCCAGGTTACCTGTTTGCATTAACTGAAAGCCAGTCAGGGGGGTCGAGGCTGCAGAGCCCTTTGGTGCACACAGGGCAGGGATAACACATGTGAATTGGTGCCTTTCCATCTTCTTCCCAGGATGGAAGGGGCAAAGAGGGACTGACTATGTGCACATACATCTTTTTTGGTCACTGGATTTAAAGAGCTTAGAAGAATCTCCTATCAGTGAGGTTTAGAACACTCACATGGAATTGGCATTTGGTGCCCCCATATGAGTCACTGCCAGCAGATGCTGTGACACATGTGAAGTGTACCTCAGCTCAAGGGGAGACCAGGCAAATAAATAGAAATGAAATCCATTGGGGGTTACTCGATACACAGAAAACACAACACAGATGAAGAAGTTCCCAAGCTGAAGACAGAGGTTAGGAGTCTGCCCCAGGGACACATCCTATTTGCTTTTCCTGACTTTGCTCTTCCCGACTTTGCTCTTCTCTGTCTATTGCTTATAGCCACTGCTGGAGACAGGACACTGAGTTGGAGGAAACTTTGGTCTAACCCAGGACAGCTTCTTTGATGAACATCCTACTCACACTAAAGGATCAGTTTCATCCCTTTTAAATTAGGAATGATTCAGGTTCCCTATTCAGTTATTAGAAAGAGATGAACCTCAGTGAAAGGCTCTACCGAGTCTCATCCTTCACTCATCATATAAAAATCATTCCCTCAGAAACCCAGTGTCATAAATAGTATTATTAATAGTAGGATTAATATGAGTGCTAATACCATTTTCAATCTTACTGCAAAAATAAGACATTAAAAATAATTTTCAAAGCCCTTATCTCTTCAAGAATTACACATAAAAGTTTAAATACCTTATTTTCTCAAATAATTACAAAATATGAAACTGTGACTCCTGCCGTAAATGGCGTAGTATCATAAAAAACTCATCTGAGAAGACATCTAATGTATTTTGACAAGAACAATTCTTAAATACATAAACAAGTTTGTATTGTTTGTACAGACAAATGTTCTGTTTTCTTGCACAACTCATCTGGTCAGATCAGAATTTTTTTCAGAGATATTTTTGTATGCTGTAGATGTACATTACATCATCTCTTGTCTATTACAGGCAAGTTCTAAACGGGCATAACCCTATGAATTATCACAAAGTCCCTTTTACTGATTCTGCTTTTTTTATTGCTCTGCCTGAAAAGGCAGGTACTGCATTTACGTCTGCCCAATTAAACAAGTGTCATTAGGGACAGGCAAAACAAAGCCCCAAACAACTAAAAATCACTCTACAGACGGCCTAGCGCAGCATGTCCCAGCTTGAGCTGTCTGCACCCAGTCAGCCAGAAGATATTAGAAGGTGTTTGCAAAACAGCTAGAAAAATAAGTCAATAGAACAAGCGTGCATTCACAGCCACACACAGGCAAGGCAACAAAATGAGGGGAAATAGAAGTATTAAATGAATACTCAAACCTTGGTCCAACTTCCATTCAATTTTAAGTGAAAGCCATTATTGCAATTCAGCACAACATGGCCTCAAATTTATTTTTCTTTTTCCAAAACTTGGGCTAGTTCTGTAAGCTTTTAAGCACTACAATAAAATTTACAATACAAAAAAATCACAGTGTCCAAGTCCTCTTTTAAAAGCTGGAATTTAGAAATCAAATTAAAATCTAGACAAGTAATGCAACCCCCAGGTGTTTGATAGTTAAGCAATATGTTTAATTTTTTTTGTCATGCATAATGCATCTATGTAGAGGGATGTGGAGCATACACACATATGCAAAGTAGTGGTGAACTTCATTTCTGTCCCCCACATCACATGGATTCTGTAATTATTTTAGCAGCAGCATTTGTTTTTCCTTATTTCCATTGTTTAATTGGAACAAAAACAACCTGTAGCCTCACTCACAAAAATCATAAATCTCCCAGTTCAGTAGTCTGTTCAGTCAAATTGTGTTCAAGCTCTTGGGCAGTATGAGAACTCAGGCAGTCCAGGAAGTGTTTATACAGATAAGAGATTTGCAGAGAGGGAGGAAAGAGTGCATGTGGGATTTCAGTTATTCTGGATCTCAGAGTGACAAACAGCATGGCAGGGATTGCAAAGAGAACTGTGGATATGATAGCACCACGCAATCTTGCTCCCCTTTCGGAGACCTTCTCCTGCTTGAGATTCCAAGCATATACACTGAGTAACAGGTTGTGAAGGCTTGATTTGATGTGCATGTCCAGATTTGGGACTGAGAGGTCCCTGGCAGAGCCAATCACCTGCCAGCACCATGACAGCAAGCATCACATCAAAAATGATGAACAGACAACTTGAGGAGACATGAGCACCTTTCACGTTGCCGGGAAAACATATGATGGAAGAATTAAAGAGTTTCATGGCTTATAAACAAAAAGCCAGAGTAAACAAAAAGCAATAACTTATCCCTCAGAAGTCATCAATTTCCCTTATTCTCACACCAAGTGCTGCAGCATCAGAAATCAGTGTCTGCAGCCAGCACCAGGAAATCCTGACTCCTGGGGTCTAAAGCTCATAGGGATCATTAAATGCAGCAGAACAGCACACAGGCAGATGTAAGGCTGGGAATGAGACATGCAGGAGCCTCGTGTGGGAGGAAACCCTATAAAAAGTATACTAAATGAGAGGGCATCTGCTGCTTTCCCACTGGGAAAGCGAGCCACAGCTTCAGAGGGCACAACGGGCAGAGAGGAATGTGAAATAATATATCAAGGTGCTGAGAGCTTCAATTCTGTGGCATTGATTTTATGTGGTTAAATGCAGCAGAGCTTTTAAAATAATAAAGAAAATCTTAATATTAAAGGTTTCTTTCAACACATTGAGGGAATACACCACTGAAGTTTCTAAATCAATCTGCTCTGGGAAGCTTTCTGAAGTTGCTGAATCCAATCTAAGAGCACAGGGATACAGCAACAAGGGCTGCCTTCCCACTTGCACACACTGAGCAAGTAATTTAATTAAAGGCAAGTAATACAGGAAGTTTCCCTAACCCAGCCAGGGGACATGTTGTGATCCTGAAAGGAAGGTGCTGAAAGAGCACAAAAATCGCATAAATTCCCAATTTCATGGTCCCTGTAAAAGTTGTTAAGAGCTAGGTAAACAAACTTATTTTCCCAGTAGCATTAATGTAGTGGGAAGTGAAAGGATTAGTTTGATTTAACTTGTGACAGAACACTTATAAACCATGCTGAGGGCTTAGGCCATGCAGATGGAGTGTTTTCTAAGCATAGCTCTTACAGGCACGTTGCCTTGGCTGTTCAAAACTGAGAGTTTCTAAGGACATTTCAAGGTGTCTGTTGAAATTCCTGCTTGGAGATCAGCAGCTGCCACACAAGCAGGGCTTCCCAGAGCCTTTCAAGAGCAAAGGTTGAAGTCAGCATATGGTAGAATAGTGTAGATAAGCAGAAAGGATGTGAAGATGAAATAAGAGTACCAAAGAAGAGTACAGAATCACTTAGGAAAGCCTTGCCTCTTGATTTGTATAACTAAATAGCACAAAGGTAAAGACAAGGTTTCTATATGAGTAGACGTTTGCTAGGATTTAGCAAACGTCTACTCATATACAAAAGGATATAAAAGTCTACCCAAGTATTTGGACCAAGGAGCTATCAAACATATTCCAGAAGAGATAACTGGAGGACAATAAGGCTAGAAGCAGAAATACACAACAGGAAATACGTGTTTAAAATGCAGGTATTGTATTTGATTGACTAGGGACTTAGGTTGAGTTATTATACATGAAGTCCTTAAAGCAATTTACAGCTGCAGACAAAAGCGGCTTTTGAGCCAATACCAACCTTACTACACTCTTTATTGAGAGAGATGAGGTTTTAGTTGATCAATTAAAATACGCTTTTAGGGGTGAATCTCATGTTATTGCTTTCCTAGATCAAGCTCACTATAATTGTCTCCTTTATACAATTGAAATGAAATTGCTGATTATCCTAGAGAACCTCCCAAGGCCCAGCATGAGCTCCCAGCTTGCTTTGAGATGACTTTGAAGTGACAGCTTGCTTGAGTTATCTAGACACAGACAGGCCCAATTTCTTATGGCAGGTAAAAAAGGGTAATAAAAAGCCAGGCTCTTGGGTAATTCATTATAGACTCATCTTCTCTAGACTGGCTACAGGGGCAAGGACAAATGCACACAGATCATTTAGTCTATGTGCAGATACGTTCTGCATATACCACTAGGTTTTCTCAGGATTTGCCTTACTTTGTGGAGGAACCAGGTGCTCTAGGGATTAGCAGACATGATTCCCCATACCCTTTCATGCTGCTCTTCTCTGCTAGCTGCACGCAACAGGGCACCCAAACCCTGTCCTTATCTTCACCCCTTTCTCCTCTTTCAGTTATAGTTGGCCCCTTCCTTCCAGCCTCTCCAGGTAGATCTTGACAAAGCTAAGAGTCAGATCCTTACTCCTCAGCTGAATTGCAGATACATCTAATATACAAATCACCTAGGGTCATGTTTCCTCTGCTGCTTTGTTTAGAAATTCTCCAACACAGAGCAATGAACACTTGAAAGCAGTGTCAGACACACACCTATACTTGAGGTCCCACAGCCTGTGACCTCCTGTGGCAGAATTGCTGACTCCTTGCTACTCATTCTAGCTACTTTTCTCTGTGTCAAACTTAGAGCTGTTGGGATTTTTTTGTTTGTTTTGCTCTGTTTACAGAGCAGCCAGCATAGCTGTGCTTCCTTATCCCACTAGGAAACCATCCAGTGTCTCACTGCAGAGGGGACAGAGGTCAGTGTTTGTCCAGTGCTTTGAGAGGCTGAAGAGGATTGACAGCAATAGCACAGCTTTTCCATGGTGCTCTGAGTAAAACCAGGGTCTGAACACTGAACCCAGAAGAACAGCTCATGTTGTTTGTGTGTTAAAGAGCCTTCATCCTGACTATGCAGTCAGCAACATGCTACTCCTACCACATCACCCGGCACACGACTGTGTTCATTGGCATGCTTGCATGTTTATTTAGGTGTGTGACAGGCTTCCGTTGTTATTTGGATCAAACCTGCCTCATTATATTCATTCCAAGCACTGCTTGCGTGCTGTTTTGGAGACATCTCCTAGACATGCAAGGCACCAAGGGGATTAATAACATTCATCTAAATGTTTTCCCAAAGGAAGGTGCGAGAAAGAAATATTGGTATTGACCTTGAAGTCTTGGGATACTAATAAGAGGCATTCAGAATATGAACAGGCTTAAGGCTTGAAGCAGCAGAGGGGGAATATTACACTCCACAGGAGTTCAAGCTGGTTTTCCTTTCTGGAGACTGCCTCTAATGCAGGACCTCAGGGGAGAACTGCTCTGTGCAGTTGCAGCCTACAAAGAAGGGTGGGAGCACAGCAGAAAAACAGTGCTCTACTACATGCAGTGAGTCTTTTCAGAGAGACCTTACCATCATCTCTGATCTACAGATTGTCCAGTTCTGTTTATTTTTAATCTATGGCTATCATCTGTGACACTTTGAGTATAATGCTGTTGCAGCTCTCTTATTTTGGGAACTCAGTGTTCAAGAGCTTGCAGCAGCTATAGCAGAAACAGCCACAATAGATTTTAATTATCTGTAACTGAAAAGGGCATCACTTGGGTGTTCACTAATAAGAACCTGTGTTGACATCCATAATCATATCATGTCTTTAATAAAAAAAATAAATTAATTTGGGGTACCCATTCTAGCATCGCACCACCCTAACAGGAAAGAATTTCTTCCTTAGATCCAATCTAAACCTCCCCTGTTTAAGTTTGAACCCATTACCCCTTGTCCTGTCACTACAGTCCCTAATGAAGAGTCCCTCCCCAGCATCCCTATAGGCCCCCTTCAGATACTGGAAGGCTGCTAGGAGGTCTCCACGCAGCCTTCTCTTCCCCAGGATGAACAGCTCCAACTCTCTCAGCCTGTCTTCTTATGGGAGATGCTCCAGTCCCCTGATCATCCTCATGGCCTCCTCTGGACTTGTTCCAACAGCTCCATGTCCTTTTTTTGTTGAGGACACCAGAACTGCACACAATACTCCAGGTGAAGTCTCACGAATACCAAGGGGAGAAAATCTTCCTCACCCTGAGCACTACACAGCACAGTGCTCACAGAACTGAGATACATCTGACTGACCCCATGAAGTCCACCTTTGGGGAGCTCCTAAAGGCAAGGTCTGGGCTTTGCACAGCCTGTGAAACTGGCTCAAGAAATGACCTGCTGTTTGGGACATGGGAAGACTTGCTGGCTCCCTGCCTCTTGCAGCAAGGGACTGCCACTGCCCAGCACCCCTGTGACAACACAGCTTGGGCAAGACACCATTTTGGTTTCAGAGCCATGCAATTGCCACAATATGTGCCATTTCCAAGCAGTGAGTCAGTTACAGCCAAACTCCATTTTCCTGACCTATTTCCTGTTTTCCCACTGCACTTAAAGCCAAATTTTCCTCCTGCATTGGAAAACCCGGAGGTAGATTTCTTCTTACTCCTGATGTGGAACCCACTGTCTTTCACCATGCCATTCTGGTCCTTGATACCCTCTTGTGCACACTTTCTCTCTCCAATACATTAATGCAAAATCAAACACAGCATTCAGTATATGTGCCTTAGCATGTAGCCCCATGTCACAGTATATAGCATACCTGTATCTGATCAGTTTGTCTCCTTGGCACCTGAAGCCTTTCTGGTCTTGCCACCTATGCCTGGCTGCTCAGGCAGTTTCTCAGCAGCATCTACCTGAGGTTCTTATTTTTGGCTGTTTGATTTGAATACTTCCATCTGGGAAAATATACCCTTACATGTTCCACCCTTGTAGACCTTAAGACTTGACTACCAAAGTCTGTAAGCAATTTGATCTAATTAGATCTGCATAAAGGGGAGGTTGGACTAGGTAGCCTTCAGAGATGCTTTCAAACCTAAATCGTTCTATCACTGTGATGCCTGAAACAAAGAGCAAAGAGGGCTAGCATCAAGTCAGTTAAGGTGGATGAAAAAGAATGGGGTTAAACATGCAGCAGAGGAATGTAAGACAACCCTGAGGCCATGAAGCCAGGAAGGCAAAAATGGGAGGATTGGCAGCTGGATGGTTGAACCTCCAGAGAGAGGTTTAGTAGGCCTTTTGGTGCCAAGAAGGGTTAGGATAATCTATGATAGATTTGCTGGTCCTAGTGGAACCCATCAGTACCAGGCAGGAAGTTAAAAGAGCAGTCTGAAAGTTTGAAGAAGTCATTCAGCATGACTGCAGGCAGGACATGGAAAAAGAAATGCAAAAAATTTGTCTTGAATAAGTGCACTTATCAGCAGGATGGGTTATGAATTTAACACTGCACTTATAAAGAGCTGGACATCTTTTCTGCTCTTGTTGGATGAATGCAAAGTAACTCTTCACTTGTTGGAGAAGGAAGAAGCTACTATGTAATAAACACAGAACAGTCCAGACCCTCAACACAGGAGAAAATCAGAAAGGTAAGGATGTAAATATAGTTAACTCTTTCATACTTTGACCAGCCCAGACTGAAGGTAGTTGCTTACTTTCTTTATTAAGTACAATCCCAGATCTGCCACTGCCAACTCCAGAAGAGAAAGAAATATTACTTACATTATATGGTCAGGTAAGGTTCATGCTATTTTTGGATGAAGGCAGGGTGCAGAACCCATAACTGACTTCATTAAGAAAATAAAGATCTACAAAAGAATTTACCAACACATGGGCGATGATTGGAAGAGTGCAGAGTTACAGTCCCAGGGCCAGTTGGGCATGGGACATAGGGAGATTTTATGTGAAGGCTTTTTGTTTTGTTTAACAAGAAGTAATTCCATGAGTGGAAATCATGTTTATGACTCTTTTCATAAGCCTTTAAAGCCACTTGTTAGTGTTGGATACTAAATGGGATTTTGGCAAAGTGACAAAGGAAGAAGCTTAACAATCAGTAAAAAACACTGCAAGAAAAGAATAAATATATATGCCTTATGATGATTATTATCCAGAAATAGATTATTTAATGTTTGAGGGACAACGTGCTGGTGAGATCCTTCAGCCTGCCACCTCTGTGGGTGTAAGGTGTGGAGATCCATGTCACAGCAAAGACACAAGGGTTATTGATCTGTTAGAAACCAAAGAAGCACCTGAGGAGAGAGGACTAAGAATCAGGGCTTCTCCCCGCAAAAAGTAGCAGGATCAATAGCCCAACTGAAGTGCATCTACACCAACACAGACAGCACCGGCGATAAACAGGAGCTGGAAAACATTATGCAGCAGGAAGATTATAACAGAGTTGCCATCACAGAAGCATGGTGGAAGGACTGGCACAACTGCAGTGCTGCAGTGAATGGCTATAAATTCTTCAGAAGAGACAGGCAAGGAAGCAGAGTCAGTGGGGTAGCCCTGTATGATAGGGAGTGTTTTGACTGTCTAAAGCTCCATGATCATGATGATAGGGTTGAGTAGGGGGAATTAGGGAGAAGGTCAACAAGGCAGGTATCATGGTGAGATTCTGTTATGGATATACAAAATACTCTGTAAGCAGCTGGAAGAAGTCTCAGTGACTGGTCTTTGTTCTCGTGGGGAATTCGACTTAACCAGATGTCTGCTGGAAATACAATACAGAGGAGAGGAAACAGTCCAGGAGGTTCCTGGTGTGGAAGATAACTTCCTGACACAGCTGGTGAGTGAGCCAACTAGGGAAGGCATCTGCTGGACCTGTTGTTTGTGATCAGAGAAGGACTTGTGGGTGATGTGATGGTTGCAGGCCATCTTGGACTTAGTGATCAAAAAATGGTAGGTTTTGATTCTTAGAGAAGTTAAAAGTGAGGTCATCAGAACTGCCAACTTGGTCTTGCATAGGACAGACTTTGGCTTGTTCAGGAGACTGGTTAGGTTAAGGAGGTGGTCTCCTTTGGAAGCAGGTCTGAAGAAGGTCAAAGAAGCTCAGAAAGACTGGGCACACTTCAAGAAGAATATCTTAAAGGAAATAGAACAGTCTCACCCCATGTGCCAAAAGCCAGCAGGGAAGAAGACAAACCTGTTTGAACAGAGAGCTTTGGCTGGAACTAAGGAAAGAAAGGAGAGTTTATGACATTTGGGAGAAGGGTCAGGCAAGCTGGAAGGCATACATGGATGTTACACAATTATGCATAGGGAAAATCAGAAAGGCCAAAGCCCAGATAGAACTTGATCTGGCTACTGCTGTAAAAGGCAATAAAAAAAAGCTGGTATAAATGTATTAGCAACAAAAGAGGCTTAAGGACAATCTCCATCCTTATCAGATGCAGGGGTAAACAGTGACAAAGGATGAGGAAAAGCCTGAGATACTTAATGTCTTCTTTGTCTCGGCCTTTAACAGTAAGATGAGTTGTTCTCTGGGTACCCAGCCCCCTGAGCAAGAAGACAGGGATGGGGAGCAGAATGACACTCCTGTCATCCAAGGGAAAATAGTCACTGACTTGCTACACCACTTAGACACACACATGGGGCCAGATCGGATCCACCCAAGGGATCCACCTGCTTAACTAACCTGATCTCCTTCTATGTCAAGATGACCACTTAGTGGACAAGGAAATGGCTGTGGATGTTGTCTACCTGGACTTCAGTAAAGCCTTTGGTAACATTTGCCACAACATTCTGCTGGAGAAATTGCTCACCCCTTGTACAGGCATAGGCTTTAGTTGGATAGCTGAGCCCAAAGAGCTCTGGTGAATGGAGTTAAATCCAGTTGGAGGCAAGTCAGAAGTGGTGTTTCCCAGGACACACTACTGGGCCCAGTTCTGTTTAGTATCATTTATCTATGATCTGGATGAAGGTATCAAGTGCACACTTTGTAAGTTTGCAGATGACATCAAGTTGAGTGTGAGTGCTGGTCTGCTGGAGGGTAGGAAGCTCTGCAGAGGGATCTGGACAGGCTGGATCCATGGGCTGTGACCAATGGGATGAGGTTCAACAAGGCAAAGTGCCAGTTCCTGCACTTGGGCCACAACAACCCCATGCAACGATCCAGGCTTGGGGCAGAGTGGCTGGAAAACTGCTCAGCAGAAGACCTGGGGATGCTGGTTGACAAAGCTGAACATGACAAGCTGGGCAGCTTGTGCCCAGGCAGCCAAGAAGGCCAACAGCATCCTGGCCTGTACCAGGAATAGTGTGGCAGCAGGGCCAGGGCAGTGATCATCCCCCTGCATTGGGCACTGGTGAGGCTGCACCTTGAATCCTGTGTTCAGTTCTGGGCCCCTCACTGCAAGAGAGACATTGAGGTGCTGGAGCAGGGCCAGAGAAGGGCAATGGAGCTGATGAAGGGTCTGGAGCACAAGTGTGATGGGGAATGGCTGAGGGAGTGTGGGGGGTTTGTCTGGAGAAAAGGAGTCTAAGGGGAGGATCTTGTTGATCTCTACAACTACCTAAAAGGAGGTTGTAACAAGGAAGGGGTTGATCTCTTCTCCCAGATAACAAGTGACAGAACAAAAAGAAATAGCTTGAAATTGTACCAGGGTAGATTTAGACTGGATATTAGGAAAAATTTCTTCAATAAAAGGATAGTCAGACATTAGAACAGGCTGCCCAGGGAAGTGGTGGGGTCACATGTAGATGGGCGCTTAGGTCCATGGTTCAGTGGTGGACTTGGCAACGTTGGGTTAACAGTTGGACTCAATGATTTTAAGGTCTTTTCCAACCTAAATGATTATATGATTCTACGTAACAATCCTAAGCTGCAACCATCCGTACTGACAGCTATATTAATTCATCTGCACTTAGACGGAGACAGGGACATCAGACATTTAACTTCAATTTAAGTTGCTTTCCAAAATCAACATTTACCAAACTCCTGTTGAAATGAGCAGGCACAGAGCCAGGATTGCACATTCATACCACTACATTAAGCTCCTATTGAAGTTAATGGAAGATCTGCCATTAGATGAAATTAGAGTTTTTCATATACAGCTGATGTTGGGTGAGATTTGGGAATGCTATTTGAAACCTGATGACTCTGCATCTGATTGATTTATTGTAGTATTAAATTGCGTTGCTCATGTTTTTGAGACCTAGTTATGATAGCTGACAAATCTGGTTTGCTTTTCCATTTCACACCCACCTTCTAGATACTTATTTTTACAGGTTACTCTAGTATAATCACACTATATATTAACTGTGACAGTGTTAAGCTTGAAATTCTTTTCTGGACCTCAGCTCTTCCAGAAAAGGTGTACAACAGACTGGTTTCTTCAGTTATTTTCTTACATCAAGCAACCTAAACTGGGGATAGGGCTCTGAAATCAAGTACCTCTTCACTATTGGACACATTCTTGGTCATCAGCAAAGCTAGCCTTGTGAAATTCCAGCTGACACATCTTGCTACAGGCTTTAACTATTCCAGAAGTCAGTTATCCAGACTTAATGATTAGTCTTCTTGGTTGTATCTGAACAGTTCTTGTACCTTCTCTGCTAACATCCTTCCAGCCTTTCCAGCAGTGGCTTCAGGAAACATACAGTAAGAATCTGTCTGTCCATTCCAAAGCCCTGGCTCAAAGCATCCCAGGCCTTCCAAAGCATTGCATGCTGCACACACTGGGTGATGCATACCATGGTAGCTTGTGGCCTGGTGTATTTTTCATTCCTTTCACAGGATTCTAAAAAACTGAAACTTCATTAAAAGCTCCTCATTGATATCTCTACTTTTTTGTCCTACTGCTCATTTCAGTCCCTTCTTCACACAAAGTGTAAGGGATTGGGGTGAGAAGTATGAAAGGAAGGTAGTTTCCTCCATCCCCAAAACTACAGCCACCTCAAACCATTCCACATTCTTTAAGACAGAAATTGCATTCATTGTAACCAGGAAAAATCCCTTGCATGTTGCAATTTCCCCTCCTGGCAACAGTACTGAAAGCTTTTTCTCTAGCTGTGGCTCATCTTCTGTTCCTTTCTCTGAACAATACCATAGGTCTATCTCAAATCAGCTCTGGGGTAATCACCTTTGACTGCTCAAGCAAGCAGATGCACAATACATAGAGAGAACAAGCAGTTCTGATTGCTCTGCTCCAGACTGAGGTGATCATGCACAGGCTGAATGACGGGGATGTCCCTGCAAAACCCTAATCTGCTGCTTTGTCTAAGTTTCTTTCACTCCCAAATAAACAACTCACTCTGCTTTAAACTTTCCCTTGGTTCTAGCATTGCTTATTTTACACCCCTGTTTTTAATTATGGCCTTGGTCAGCAACTCCACTCTGCTTTTGCCATCTTTCAGTATTACTCAGCTAAGTGGGCTCTTAGTGACTCTTTTCACATTTTTTGTCTGTTAGTTTTACTCACTATTGATTCATCAGTTCAGCTCCAGGTTGGATTTGCTATATGCTTTTCCTCATGTCCAGCAGTTTCTCCTATTGCTACCTTGTTAGCTACCTGCAGCAGATACTCCATCCACAGAAGTTTAGACAGATACACAGAAGTAAGATTTACTATTGGTTATAGTCCTGATCTAAGCAGGAGGCTGGACTACATCTTTGGGTTACAGGACCTCCAGAGAACCCTTCTCACCACTGCTTCATGATTCCTTTGTGACACAGCATCTATAAGGATGCTTTCTGTCAGTCACTCTGCATTAGGTGTATTTGGCTTATGCCCAGGACAAGTCCTACACAGGGACTAAAAAAAATCAAAGACTTCAATACAAAAAGAAGTCTATAAAAGTTGGTAGCTCCACCAGCTTAATGCCAATACAACATGCCTTTGTATTAAGCTGCTCCTTCACTAACAACCTGCCTGCCAAGGAACAGACTTAACAATGCTCTTCCATCACCACATCATGTGATTCAAGACTTCTAACAGGTTGTGTCCTTTCCTGCCACCACACAGTTATTTTGTTGTTGGTTGCAGGCTGGAGAGCCAGTGGAAAGCATTCTTGTAAAGCCTAATTTTGAAACCATTGCGATTTGTACAAACTATTGAATCAGTCTTGCATCCTAATTCCAGAACTGGGCAAATGGCACAAAATAAAGTGTATTCTAAGAGAACATACTGGAATGTCATAAGAAGCAATAATGAGTAAAATTTGTTTTCATAGTGAAACATTTAATATGCATGACATACACTGCACAATTACTCACATTCTTAAAATGAAATGGATAAATGTTTCCAGCAGGCATCATCTTCTAACAATTCTTTCAAGTTGATGCCAAAGGAAAAAAAGAAAGGGGGAGCTAGTAAAATTTCTGTACAGAACATGCCAACATTGTCTCCAAAGCTATCAGACATGTTTTCATGAAAATTAAAGTCAGGTTAGAAGAGAGGCATCCAAAATATATTTTTTCTAAGGGTGGGGATAAGTAAGCGAATCACGTAAGAGCACTGTTTCACGTAAGATATTCTTTTTCCATTAGAAAGTGGCTGTGGACGAGAGCTTCCAAAACATATTTATCTGTATTTGCAATTCCAGTTTAGCTTAGGCTAGGCTCAGATCTAATCAAACATCCCATGAGATATGATGCCAAATGGCTGAATGCTTGCAGAGGTGTCTGAAAGCCTGGATGGGGTATCCTGTTAGTGTAGCTGGCAACACCCACCAAAATCTGCCCATAGTTAGACTAGGTGCTTAACTCCCAGGTTTACAGAACCAATGCAAAAAAAGCTGACCAGCTGCTTTCTGGTTGTATTTAGATTACCACTACCATCCTTCTTGCCTACATAGCACTTGAAGCAATCCCAAGCAGTCTGTAAAACTCCCTGTCTTTCCAGGTTCCTATATCTGTCTCTTCAGGCACTAACTCTGCACCTTTTTCCAAGTAGTTTTAGAAAATTGACTCCAATCTTTCTGCTTTGAGAACCTTGTCCTAACTTTACACTGGAATAATCTGTTGTTATTGCCCCACCCCTGCAGCTGTCTGTTTCTCTGCCTAACCATGTATGAAATTTTATCATTTCTTTTTTGTCTATAAAATGCCTGGCATGAGGCAGGCACTGACACAAGTTAATAATAATGTTTGGTTTGCACACTGGGATCATATCTAGGTTTTGCAAATGAAAACAAGTCTTCAGCTATCACCTACTATTACTGCATCTATTTCTGAGCAGCAGCAGTGATTTAAGGTGGCACATTGGCAATATCTCAAATGTCTGGACCAGGAACCTTCAGAATGTGGGCATGTGATTGTCAGAGTGGTAAAGTGCAGGTAGGGCATGACTGAGCAGCAGTCAGCAACCAAGATTAAAACAACCACCTCTTGAGGCAGCTGCCTTGGATATACACACAGCTATGTAAAACTAGGCAGTAATAGTTACTACCTATTGATCATAGAAGTAACAGGTTGCTTGCCTACACTTCTAGTTGAACTCAACTAAATATTGTGGAATTAAACCATATTTTCTGAGTCCACTGGCCCTTTCCATGTGGAAGAGGTGGGCACTGAAAAAACTGCAGTTTCAATTGCTTTGTCCTACATTTCCTCCCCTGAGGTAACACCTTTCATAAGCAGCATCAGGTCTGCAGCTCAGCAAAAAGGTCATGTGTAAGTGATGTGAATAGAGGTAGTGAGATGTCTGGTTCTGCCACACACAGATGGGTACTGAAGTCATCCACAATGTGTCATAGATTACACCTGGTATCATAATCCAAATCCTATTTAACAGCAATTAGTAGGTTAATATATTGTTGATGTCAATAATTAAAAGGAGACATTGTCTGTGATTGAATCATGGTGAAAGAGTATTATCTCATGCTATAAACAATTGTTACAGCCTAACTAGTACAATTCTCAATGTGACTAGTGACATACTAAAAATGTTGGAGGAATAATTTTCATAGAATCATAGAATAGTTAGGGTTGGAAAGGGCCTTAAGATCATCTAGTTGTAACCCCCCGACATAAGCAGGGACAACTCACACTAAACAATGCCACCCAACGCTCTGTCCAACCTGGCCTTGAACACTGCCACCAATGGAGCATTCACAACTTCCCTGGGCAACCCATTCCAGTGCCTCACCCCTTCCTCCTTATATCTGACCTGAAAGTCCCCTGTTTAAGTCTTAACCCGTTACCCCTTGTCCTGTCACTACAGTCCCTAATGAAGAGTCCCTCCCCAGCATCCCTATAGGCCCCCTTCAGATACTGGAAAGCTGCTAGGAGGTCTCCATGCAGACTTCTCTTCCCCAGCCTGAACAGACCCAACTTTCCCAGCCTGACTTCATACAGGAGATGCTCCAGTCCCTGATCAACTTTGTGGCCCTCCTCTGGACTTGTTCCAACAGCTCCATGTCCTTTTTATGTTGAGGACACCAGAACTGCACACAATACTCCAAGTGAGGTCTCCCGAGAGCAGAGTAGAGGGGCAGGATCACCTCCCTCGACCTGATGGTCACACTCCTTTTGATGCAGCCCAGGATACCGTTGCTTTCTGGGCTGCGAGCGCACACTGGCGACTCATGTTCGTGTTCTCATCAACCACCACCCCCAAGTCCTTCTTGGCAGGGCTGCTCTGAATCTCTTCTCTGCCCAACCTGTAGCTACGCCTGGGAGTGCTCCAACCCAGGCATAGGACATTTCTGCAGTGTTTTCTGCTGCTGAGATGACTCTTACACTAAATTACCACATACCCAACTAACTGTGAAATGCTGACCCACTCTGGTTTTACTGCGTGTCATCCTATCATGCTACCTATGAAGGGTTAAAGTCATAACATCTCCCTGACTTATACTGTCTATGGAAAACAATGTTCTGTGCTGCTGCAGTTCATCCCTAATTGCTCACAGAAAGAGCAACAAAATGTCTGCAATCAAATAGTAATTGACAGTGCCTTCTGAAAACCAAATCACTACATCATTAAAAGATTCAGAAGGAATTTCACAAAAGACATGCAAAAAAAAAGCTAAGAACTCTGGGTTTAGGCTTTTATGGTCAGCCTGTTTCAGACCTCTGTGTCTTTTTCTCAATCCTTAACTCTTCTTCACTGCATGTTTTCTCATTTACACAGTCCAAAATTCTTCAGGCAGGGATTGTCTTTTGTTTCACGTAAGGAATGTGCCTACTGTGCCCTCAGCCCACCATCTAGTTTGAGGCCTCTAGACATAAAGAAATAAAAATATTATTACTAAGAATAATAGAATAATGAGTTGTCCTTAGAAACCTCATTAATGCCATATGCCCCACTGTGTGTCCTGTTTTTGTCCTCTCCTTTTGACCAATGACTGGGCATATGAAAGAAGATGCCTGATTCAGGGTTACCCTGCAGAGACTGGTTTGCTATTCTAACCAAGTTCTGGGAATAACAGTACATTTTTCATCTTGAAGAAACAAGATACAATAATAAAGAATATTAATCAAATATTGCATTGTGTTCTCATGTTCTGTGAGCCTGAAACTATTTTCCATGCTAAAGAAAATAAATAATTAATAAAGAAAGCTTTTTTTGGGTAAAAAAACACAAGCTGAGAAACATCCTATAAAGTTACAAAGTAAAATGCAGCATGTTTTTATAACGACCATTGAAATGTTTATAAATATTGCTTATTTTCAGTACCATGGACTACGGAACATGAGAGAAATGGCAATGCAGTGTCCGATTCATTTTTATACATATTTTTCTCACAAAACTTTGTTGTATATTCATCCAGGCATGCCACATGCCAATTCTTCTCTGTTTGTCATGTAACTGCAGCCAAATGCCATCTCAGCTGAAGCGAAGTGTCCTATGAAGACTGGAATGTATCACTTAACTCAAAAAAATAAGGGATTGTAATGCCAGTGTGTTCACTGTTTTTGAAAGGAAAAGCATCGTGTTTTAAAGCATTCAATACGTGCAGGAAGCATACTTCAGGATGCCTCTCCTTGTGTTTTTTGTTTCCCTTACTGCACTGCAGACAGCCCCATGTTGTTATTTCCCCTTTTTTCATATCCTAAGTGTAGTTTCCCTGCACTAGATACATTCCAGCACAATGGGAAAAATGTTTTGTTCTGTGTTATGTATAGCCATTTCCTCTGAAATGCTCTTTCTTGATGGAGAAAAAGAGCCTGTTCTGCCAGCCAGCACAAAGACCCATTTTCCAGCAACCATGCACTGCTGACAGAATGCTGCTTGGTTCGGAGACTGCTCATCCAGGAGGAAAACTGGTGTTATCAGTGGGAAGGCAGCCTTCAGAATGACACCAGTACACATAGAGGAGCCCTTATCTCCCATTCCAGCCAGAGGGAAACCAGCAGGTTATAACATTATAACACGCCCGTTATACAGCTCAGTATTCTCTCCTCTGGCAGGCCAAATAATCAGAGAATTTGGCTCTTATTTTTAAGGACATTAAAAAGCCGAACTCTGGCTATGATGTGCTCCATATTTTTATACACAAAGCACTTCCTGCAGGTTATAGAGCAACCTTAAGTGGATCCAGAGTGGTTAGTTTATTTATTATTTGATCTCCCGAACAGCAAGAGCAGAGCCATTCTCCAGGATTTTACAGGACTCTGTAGTGAACATTTAAGGCTAAACTGAGACTGTAACTGCTACACAAAATTCAGGGCAATGGAATACAATCTCCTAAATGTCAGCTTTGCCTTTGTGTGTTCTATGTACTAGCCATTTGGCACAGGCTGCAAGGAAAACAGTTGTGCTTTGCAAAATTTATTTCTGTCATATTTTGTTAGTAGGGTCTTAACAGTTCATTGAATTCTTTGCTGTTCCCAAATTCTCTCCTTTTATTTGTTCTTTGCTGTGTGACAGAGGTACAGCTAGTGAAGGAATTCAGTAGCATGCTTACCTTCAGTCTGCTCTGCACATGGGTAGTTCTTGAGTGCCAGGACCCTTACTGCGATGGTGGGGGTGACCAATAACATAAAATGGCAGACAACTTGAAGTAGAAATACACTTAAAAGGTAATTACAAAGCTAGGCGCACTGTGTAGACAGTGGCAGATTTATCAAAATACCTATGGAGCTGGAGCTTCTTTATTAGCCACAAAAAATGAATAATGAGCACTGTAATGGGTTGAAACTTAAACAGAGGAGGTTTAGATTGGATCTAAGGAAGAAATTCTTTCCTGTTAGGGTGGTGAGGCACTGGCATGGGTTGCCCAGGGAAGTTGTGAGTGCTCCATCCCCATCAGTGTTTAAGGCCAGGTTGGACAAAGCCTTGGGTGGCATGGTTTAGTGTGAGGTGTCCCTGCTTATGGCAGGGGGATTGGAACTAGATAATCTTAAGGTCCTTTCCATCCCTAACTATTCTATGATTCCATTGCAATTGCTACTAAATTGTCTTTTAGGGGACATGGTAGCTCTCTCTAGCTGTATCCTCAAAGCTCATCTGAGACACAAGGCAATTGGGTCTGGTGCTGATCTCTCTCACACAAGCTCAAGTTGGCCATTGAGCTGCGTGAGCTGTAGCCTTCAATGCCAGTGAGCACTGGACAGAGCTCTAGGGCTTGGAAAGTAGCAAAGGGCTGAGGCATCTTGCTCAGGTGATAGTTGTGTTGGAGCAATTACACTGCAGCAAAACTGCGTATAGGGCTGGCCAGAGGTTGGGTTTCACTTAAAGCGCTTTATCTGGCAAGTTATAGAACAGTGGTATAACCTTCACAGGGTGGTGAGCACTGCATTAGCCCAAATTTGCAGGCAGCTGAAATTATAACCAAATACACAAAAGTTTTTCTAGTGCAACATTCCACTTCTACTAAATTTAGTTAACTCTAGATCACTAAACTCTAATAGCAGTTTCAGAAATCCCGGTTTCAGTAAAATTTACACTCTCTACTGGAGCTTGTCCTGAGGGGAAAGCCAAAACAAGGCTCCTGCCTTCAGCTGCAGCTAAGAATCAACCTTCCCCACCACAACCAGTGCAGTAGCCAGAATTCAGGACTCAACTCTCCATCTGTTTGTCCCCCTTCACATCAGTAATAAACACATTGCATATGCTACCTACTGCTACCTTATTATTTTGCAGGAACTCTTGAAAAATAAACATAAACACTCCAGCAACACAGAACTATACTTTTTGGCAGATCCTTCTTAATCAAACATGTCTAGGTCTGTAAGCAGTGGGCCCTCCATGGCCAGTGAAAATCTCAGAGTTGGAGCATGCATGTGGAGGAGCCCCAGCCTGCATGCTGTGTTAGGAGACAGATTAAGTCAGTCATCACTTGGAAATAACAACAATATAGAAGCACTGGTGACACAGGTGCAGAGTGAGGGATGACAGGAGCTTCCACTGCAGCCATAAATCTGGGGGAGAAGCAGATACCTCACCCCTAAAACTGTCTTTCCATAATGTGACTCAAGCCAGACTGTGTCTCCTCTTTGGAAAACCTTCAGCTGCCTACAGACAGGGTACATGGTAGAGACTTCCTGGCACACTGAAAGACAGGGCAAGGGGATGACTGGTGAAACTGCTGCAGAGTTCCAGGCAAACTTACTGTGCTTCTAAACTCTCCTCCCAAGTTACATTCCATTGTCTCTACTTCTGCACTCCCTCCTTCCTCTTTCTCACTGGCAGGAGGCACTCAAGCAGGATCAGCAGAAGCAGACAACAGGAGAGCTGTTGAATTGCCTGACCTTTCCCACAGGAAGGTGTCCCACCAGATAGATGTTTTATCAACTATTCCATTTTCTTCTTCTAGTGAAGTTCGAGAGATAAAGGAGGATCCTTGTCCCCTCACCATCATCCAGCAGGAGAGGTAAGAGGATAAAGGCAAGCTGAACACTACACATACAATCTCAACTGTAAAATTTATTTGTGTGGTTTGAAGGTATCTGGGGATTTCCAGGCCACCACTCTCTGCATCTCTGCATGCTCTGGCATCACAGCCACCACTAAAGGGCAGTCTGCCCTGCTCAGGGCACAATGTCACTACCTCATCAAGTGCAGTTGGAGCTCAGCCCTGCAATTTCCCCTCTTAGCCTATACATTGTACAGGTCGTATTCCTGCTGAATTTCAAACATAGACATGCCCCAGTTGATATACTAAGGCAGAAACAATTCCCTCTTCCATCACAAACTAATTAATTGACCTTGATGAGCCCAGAGGACACATTAAAGCATAGTTTGTGCACTTCTGCCACAGAAACTGCTACGGTGGGACAGATACATGATAGATACTACAACTTCAAATGGAATTCAAAAGCTACTGAGGATGCCTTAATAGTATAGTAAAACCTCTGCCATGTGGCAGTACACCTGCAAGGGTGACTGCAAACTTATGACAGCTCTTGGAAATGCTTTCACTGCAACAGGCAGGCTGGTGGGCTACCATTAGCCAGGATTGCTGTATAGCCATTGCTAATCTGATCTGACTGACCCGTCCCTCTCCAGTCAAGTAGCCTATGCAGGAGTGAGTAGTGGAGCATGTCTTAGCTTTTTGGTTTCTTGGTTACTGAGACTGAAGATCTGCCTGGAGCATCAAGTTTCTGGCCACAGACTTTGGGTCTCACATCTGTGGAGAGCTGAGAGATGACAAAGACACATTCCTACATGCCAGAATTCCTTGGGCCAAACATAACCAGCTTTCAGGACTTCTGTCCCACATCAGTGAGGTATATTACTGTCATATTTTCTAGCACCAGTATTGCCTAACTAGTAAAACATGTGCTACATAGCCAATGATCTCCACATCACAGACAGGCACAATACAGCCACTCTTTTAGAACGCATAAAATTTCATGACATAAAAATGAGCCAAAGAAAGGTGTTCGCATAAATTTAACTTTTGATTAGGTTTCAGATTCCAAAATAGAAATTCATCTTCATAGAATCATAGAATAGTTCCAATCCCCCATGATATAAGCAGGGACACCTCACACTAAACCATGCCACCCAAGGCTTCATCCAACCTTAAACACTGCNTCATAGAATAGTTCCAATCCCCCATGATATAAGCAGGGACACCTCACACTAAACCATGCCACCCAAGGCTTCATCCAACCTGGCCTTAAACACTGCCAGGGATGGAGCACTCACAACCTCCCTGGGCAACCCATGCCAGTGCCTCACCACCCTAACAGGAAAGAATTTCTTCCTTATATCCAATCTAAACCTCCCCTGTTTAAGTTTGAACCCATTACCCCTTGTCCTGTCACTACAGTCCATAAAGAAGAGTCCCTCCCCAGCATCCCTATAGGCCCCCTTCAGATACTGGAAAGCTGCTATGAGGTCACCACACAGCCTTCTCTTCTCCAGGCTAAACAGTCCCAACTCTTATCAGCTGGGAAAAAACTTGAGATAGTCTGGACACAGTTAAAGTTCAGTGTCACCTTGGCTAAAGAAAGCTGAAAACCACCTGAGCAGAGTTTCAGACAACCTTGTACCCTTCCAGACACTTTTTAGAAGACCCTGTTTTACTGTGCCCAAAGCAGCACTGAAGTCCAGTGAAAATAAAATAAGAACCCAAGTGAGACATCAGTCACTGACTCCTGAAGAGTCATGTACCCCAGACAGACCACATTAGAAACCGCTGCAACTGAGAAAACAAGTTATTCTTTCAAGACCGTTTGAATAGAATAGCTGATCAGACACTGGGTTTGGCCTTTCCCCTTGAAACTGCCGCAGATTTTTTGTTTCTTTGTTTATGTAAAACAGTAGTGTGAAATAGGACCTATTTTCAAAGTAAGTAACATAACACTTGTTGCCAGAAGAAGAGCAAACATCTTTGATTGCTGAGGAGCTGGTGCAGCAATGCAGTGTTTGAGTCATTCAGGTGGTGAGGAATTCAAATTGAGTGGTGGGACTTAAGTTGGAATTCAATGCAACGGTCTTGTATGCTGAGTTTGCTGCTTTATTTGAAGAAATAATTTTATGAACGTCAACAGAAAATCAAGAAACTAGAGACCCATTTTTAATGATGGGAAAAGCAGCTCTGATCCCATCAATTTTTACTTTAGAAAAAAAATAAGAAAAATAATTGCCTTTCTTCACAGAGCAGTAGTATGATAAATCCTTCCACTGGGGTACAAACTCTAGACATTAATAAAATGCTGCCAGAGACTATTCCTAATTCCTGTTTGCAATGAAACCAGATTGAAGTAGCGCACATCTAGCAGGTGAAAAAGCAAAATCCATCATACATGAGTCAGTTACTTTACCAAATGTAATAGCAAATGAGGGTTGTAATTTCCAAACCAGACAGTGGATGCTGGTTTCTCAGTGAGCACCAGAGGGATCTGTGCAAAAACGTTGCCTAGGGTCCTGTGATAAGGGAATCAAAGATCAGCATTTTAGCTTCTGGGAAATACTCCACTCACCTGTAAGACCATCCTTTTAAAACAAGTAGATGGTGGTGTGTGGCTAGTGTCACACCAAAGAAATCTGCCTAAAAGAATATTTCTTTCCCATGCCCACTTGAGTCCATGAGCATGTTTCCACACACCTGAGATGTGGTCAGTAATCACTGTGCAGAAGAGGAAGTAAATGAAATCACATAATTATTTCTCTGCTATTTTGTATTTCACAAGCATAAGCACATGATAAAAGATTGTGAGATGTCCAGATGCACATTTTTGTGGGGACAACAGAACATCAGCCAGATATAAACAAAAGACTTCACCTTCCAGGTTACCATGTTCCTTCTTAAAGGCTTCTATTTCTTCAGCTATTCAAAATATGCCATGACAAAGTCATATTTTACCCTTCTATTCCTTAAACTGGTCAAACTTCAGGATGTGGTTTCATGATCAGATAAATCTGAACTGTGGCGACACCATTACCAAAAGGGGTGATCTCACTCTTTAACCCCTGTTCAGGTCAGCTTCCCTGCTCCTTTCCTACCCTGGATTCAGCCTCCACAGCTCTATATACAGGCAGATACATACTGAGACAATCTGAATACTACCCATCCCCCTCTCCCTAATTAAAAATTAAGATCACCTGAAGATGACCATAACCGATCGTTCTTTTCCTGTCTGTTTGCAGACAGGATTTCTGGGTCACCCATGCAGCTTGGGAGCCCACTACTGATCCTGCAACTCCAGGCACTATGCTTTGGGAGCCAGCACCCCCAAACAGGCAAAGACAAGGTCAGAGAACACAGGAGAGATGAAGAAGATTAGTGAGAATATGTATCACACCAGATGCAGTGAGCTAGGAAATGGAAAGAATGAGAAATCAAGGTACAAACTGAAGATAGTGCAAGAGATAGTGAGAATAAGTGAGGGCAGGAAGGAGCCTGATGATAAGGGAAAATCATTTGCCAGAAGAAAGGAGACAGAGACCTACACACAGCATGCACAGAAATGCAGTTTGCTGAATGCATGAGAAGCAGAAGTGAAGAAAAGCAGCCAGCAAAGTTCCTTAGAACAGAGGTGATGAAAAACCAGAGTAAGCTGTTAGCAGCAGATACATTTTACTAGTCAAAAAAAGGAATGAGGATATTACTCAGCTCGAGTAATGAACTTTATACCTATTCAATTTATTTATAGACAGAGAATTAAATCCTTCTTGTGCTCCCTCAAAAGTATGCACTGACACACACCAAGCATTGCTTAGTACTTACATTTTCAGTTGTGATATGAAGCAAAGATGCCACTACTCCTGGGTATCTTGCCAGTAAAGATGACCAAGTCAATAAGATTGAAGTCAACAGTGGTTTTCCCATTTAATACCCTTCAGTGTCTGACCCTTTGCATTTGAAGACTGATAGTCAACATTTACCAATTAAGAAATGCAATAATATAAATAAAGTGGTACTGGAAGAAGAGGGTTTACCTTCAGTTTGACTGATTCCAGGGAAGAAGAGAAAGTCATTTGCTTTATTAAAAGATAATAAAGAAACTACCACATAGACTACATACTTTCTCTTTCCTCCTTCACTTCAAGTCCATCATTTCAGAAAAGTAAATTTATAGATTAAAAAAAAAAAAAAAACAATTCTGCTAAAANTTGACTGATTCCAGGGAAGAAGAGAAAGTCATTTGCTTTATTAAAAGATAATAAAGAAACTACCACATAGACTACATACTTTCTCTTTCCTCCTTCACTTCAAGTCCATCATTTTAAAAAAGTAAATTTATAGATTAAAAAAAAAAAAAAAGGCAGTTCTGCTACCCAGCAAACGTAAGAGTGAAAGATGTTGGCAAACTGTACTTCCAGTGGAAAAGAGGGAGAACAGCTGTTACAAGAGCTGAATAGATCAAAAAGAGATCTCAGCTACATCTGAGATTATATAAATGTTATATATTTTCAGTTTCTCTGAAATGTTCCTTTCAGCCTGGACAGACTTCCTGTTAATGTTCTTTTCTGGTGCCAGGAAATTCACAACCTGGATCAGCCTTTTGACCCCCTAATTCAGTGTCTTGTCTCAAATACCAGCTGCTTCAAACACCCCTCTGATGATGGCAAATACAGTTTACACCATGGAAAACTACCTCCTAACAGCCATCCCTTATGCATTGTCTTGAGTCCTTCAGAATTATGATTTTCTGTCATGCTTTGATACAAAGCAGCACCAACTGACTGCATATGCTTGTGACAGGTCTCCTATCCTGAGCACACTTGGTTTCTGGTCCACGGGAAAGTTATCTTCTTCTTATAACCCCTCCATCATTGCCTTACAGAAAGGCTTAATGCCAATTAATACCAACCATAAACCACCAGGTCAATGAGCACCCACAGATATTAAGACCAATGGAAGTCATACTTACAAAACGTGGACAAGAGCTGTGACCCTCCAGTTTCACACAAGCAGCCCTATAGCACTTGATACATCTGGGGTGAGCAGCAGGTGCATGCTGCTTGTGTCCTGAGGTCTGCCCTCCCTTTCCCTCTCCCAAAAGCAGAAGGGTTTGGGCCCTGCTCTTCAGGACACAGACATATGGGAATTTTTATGATACACATGAAAACACAGAATAGATGAAGTTGCCTCGAGAAGCTGTGACAATTTCCCACATTATACCCCAAAAAACATTCTTCCTTTCCTTCACCAGAAAGTGTTTGTTCCTTCTTTTTTTTGTGGCTATGCCAGTAAATTGCACTTAACAGCAATCTAAACGTAGTCTGTAGTATTACAAACTGCACCACAAAAATCACAACTAGAGACTAAGGCTAGAGACAGAACTTTATACTTTAATCCCCACTTTTTTACTGTGGCGCTTAGGTCCCTTGTGTAACTGAGCAGAGGAAGTCATTGCTCTATATTCAATATTAAAAATGGACACAACAGATCCACATGGATCAGATTATTGCACAGCTAATAAACTTGTTGCGAAAACATGTAAGAAAATCACAAAGATTAGCAGTGATCAAATTTCACAGGATCTGCGGGTCAGCTCTGCACAGGAAGCAGACTGAAAAGAGTCAGACATTCAGACAAATGAAAAGAGATTTAACCTGAAACTGGCTTTAAGCAAAGCTACAGAAAGCCAAATATACATCTAAACACTAATCCATCTAAGAGTTTAAGATAGATTTTGATGCTTGCTTTGTAATATTTGTGTAAGAACGAACTAAGGCACTGCTGTCTAGCTGCAGCAGGTTTATATGCAATCAGTCATATGTTGCTTAAGTTGCAGATCTTCCAAAAATAAGGAAAATATTATTAAAAGCTGAAAGAAAATATTTTAGAATTATATTTCAATAAGCTAAGAAAAGATACCCAGGGCCAAATTGATCTGTTGCAATCACAGTGACCACAACAGAATTGCATTTGGAAAGTTTTTCATCAGCTTTGCCAACCATGTATCTACATCTTACAAAACTAAACGTAATGCAATGAGCCGCATTTCTAGTGCTATCTACTGTCCTGCAAGCTCATTTGCTTTCACAGCCACTCAGAAGGAAACCTGTCAGTTCAGTTCTGTCACTGCATAGGGCTGACTTCCCAGCTACCAGAAGAAGAGCAACAGAGCTGGTGCAGGCTCTGGAGCAGAAGTGTGATGAGGAACGGCTGAAGGACCTGGGGACGGTTTAGTCTGGGAAAGAGAAGGCTCAGAGGGGACCTTATCAATCTCTACAACTGCTTGAAAGGAGGATGGAGCAAAGGGGTGGTTGGTTTCTTCTCCCAAGTAACAAGCAGTAGGACAAGAGGAGATGGCCTCAAGCTGCAACATCTAATCCAATCACTGCTCAGGTTAATAAGCAGGTGCTTAGCCTGACACAGCTGGGGGAGATCCTGCTCATGAATGAGAACCAGGAATGGGAATGCCTGCTCCACTGGTTACATGTTCATAGAATCACAGAATCCTGGAATGGTTTGTGTTGAAAGGGACCTTAAAGTCCCTCTCTGTCAGTTTAAAGCCATTCCCTCTTGCCCCATTCCTACAGGCCCTTGTTCTCCCTACAAGAAGAGAGCGAAGATCCCAGGATTTAAGGCAGCCAGAGCACTTGACTGCTGGTTCAGCCAGCAGAACTCTCACACCAAGTCCAAAGCAGCAACTCTGGTGAAGTCTCTTGAAGTGTTCTTGATAACTCCTAAAGCACCCCAAGAACATGATCGTCACCCACCTCATTCCCCGCTTGTGTGTCCACAGGCATCACCGGCACCAAGACACCAGGACAGGAACCACCATAGGAGCAGCTGTTGCCTCCTCCACCAGTAGCTTGTGTTCCATGTGGCAGTTGTTGTCTCCCGTTGCCCTGGTGATGGGTTCCATGGTGATGGGTTCCAACAACACCAGGGGAACAGGGTCCATGTGCCTTCCACACCCCATTCCCACTCCAGAACCAGGGATGTTAGCAACTACATTCCTCCTTGGTTTTGTCCCCTTACACGTGTGCCTTTTTCAGATGATTTTGGGCCTGCCCCTACCACCCCCTGTGGCAATAGGCTGCTGAAGTGCTTTCCTTTTCCTGTCTTAAAACTCTCTCCACAGGCTACATCCAGTGCCACCTATTTCTTCTGTTGTGGGACTTGTGAGAACAGCAATCCTCCACTTCATTTATCTGCCACCTTCTTGATTTCCTAAATTTAATTGGAAACCTCCCAGCTACCTCCTCCCAGACTGGGGAAACCCAGTCTTTGCTGTGGCTTCACACAGCTGCAGCAACAGCATGGATCCTGCAAATAGGCAGGAATTATCATTGTTACAGCATGTGTACATTCAGGATGAAACCCAGATGGAGAGTAGGTAGAGGCAAATATTTAAAATCTCACTGAGTCTTTGAAATATTTTTTTCTAATAGCATAAGTAAATATTTAAAAACAAAAACAAAAACAAACAAAAAAAAAACACAAAAACAAAAACAAAAACCACAAAAACAAAACAACACCACTCCTAATTACAGACTTCAAAGCATACTAGAATGGTTTGGGTTGGAAGAGACCTTAAAGCTCATCCAGTTCCAATCCCCTGACACAGGCAGGGACACCTTCACTAGACCAGGTTGCTCCAAGCCCTGTTCAACCTGGCCTTGAACACAGCCAGGAATGGGGCAGCCACAGCTTCTCTGGGCACCCTGTGGCAGTGTCTCACCATCCTCACAATAAAGAATTTCTTCCTAATATCTAATCTCAGTCTCCCCTGTTCTGTCAGGTTAAAGCCATTCCCCTTGTCCTGTCCCCACAGGCCCTTGTCCAAAGCCCCTCTCCAGGTTTCCTGAAGCCCCTTTAGGCACTGGAGCTGCTCTCAGGTCTCCCCCTAAGGAACCTTCTCTTCTCCAGGCTGACCCAGCCCAGCTCTCTCAGCCTTGCTCCAGAGCAGAGCTGCTCCAGCCCTCAGAGGATCTCTGTGGCCTCCTCCCTTACTCGCTGTAACAGCTCCACATCCCTCCTGTGCTGAGGGCTTCAGACCTGGACACAGGACTGCAGGGGCAGGTCTCATGAGAGCGAAGGAGGGAGGGAGAATCACCTCCCTCAGCTTACACTAGATATACCATTATTGAAAGAAATTTTATGTTGCTAGGCACAGGCAAGATGTTTTTTACTTAAAAGAGATCAGAGCATCTTCTGTAGAAATTCTGGGAAAACTGTAATCACAAACCAGCCAGCGGGAATAGCTATTCCCTGCAGATCCTTTGGATTAGATTGCCCACCTGGAGCTGAGTTATGCTGTCAAAGATAATCATACTTATACACTAGTCTTGCCATGGGGCAATCAAATTGTAATAACTATTTCTCAGTCATCACTGTGTCACATTAGGCCTTTGCAGTTGGTTTTAATGGGGCATTCAGAACAGCCAGGCTCCACTATGTAATGCGGTCACGCTAAAATGTATAGAAGTCCTCTAATTGAAATTACTGGTTAGAAACTGTCAGTGAGATTCAAATATACAGTACAGGGACTGCAAAGTAATGAAGTCCACAGCATTTCTAAAATAAGTCACAAATGTCCTGAAAGGATCTGTGGCAAGGAATAACCTAGTTTAGCTTAATGAACAGCCTTAACAACATTCTCCACATCGCCTGTCTTTTCTAGCATGAAACATTATTTTGCAAAGCAAACAAGGAACCAGCTGACATTTTTTCCCTTTCAGATTCCTTGCAAAGCTGAGAGTCTAAACAAATCGCACTCACATTTCAGAAGACATCAGCTTCCCATCTTGAATGCTCATCTGCCAGATTTCAGCCTGAAAGATATCTGGGGCTAGGGGAGGTTGACATAAAATGTAAACTCCACTGGGTGTTACAACAGAAGCACTGACAGCACAACGACATCAATGCAATTCCATCTTCCTGGATGTTCCACAGGACCAGCTGTCTTTCCTAGCTCCTGGTTTGAAACCAGAAACTGCTGAGATGTGCTGTTTCCAACTCTATCTTGTGTTACTTGCACTCGGTGTAAACTCTTTCCAAGGACTCGGGGCCCCTTTCTTGCAAGCTGATGCACGTGAGCCTGCACAAACTCAACATTATCCTCAACAGGGCTTTGTGTGGCGTGAGGGTTTGCCTGAACAGATCACTTTGCCTAAGTGACAGCCTAAGAGACTGCACTTAAGTGCATTTTCACCTCTGTCTCCTCTCCTCCTTGCAGCTGGGCCCTACTATCTCTCCCCCTTAAAACATCCCTCCTCATCAATTTGGTCAATCAGTCAAGGCTTATATCCCAAAGTTCTCTGCATTAAAGTCCAGACATTCTTGGTCTCCATCTTTTTATTCAGAAAGCAATATGTTTCATTCACCAATTTTTTCTTCTGCTCGTTACCTCTTTACCCCCATTAAAAGCTCAGTCTGCTGTTCAGTGGATCAGCTTAAGATCAGTCTCAGCTCATCATAACCTTCACTCATGAATGAAGCCAGGTCTGCATCATAGCTGACACTTTCATGAACTAGAACAGGATATCTGATTCCCCAGACAAGGATTTCAGTCTTAGGGTCATATGTTTATGATCAAATTCTATTCTAGAATAAACTTCTTTTGTTTTTAAACTTACAAAAATCCTTGTTTGTACTAAGCTCTACCAAAATGCATTTCTAAAGAAAAGCTTCAGGTAGTGTAAACAGCAAAACTGCCTTTTTAAGCCTGGTGTAACAGCTTTCACTTTGAACATTTCATTTCAAGGCCAAACTTGCAAATCTACAGATACCATGACATGGGGGATCCTTAATTCTCTTTGATTTCAGAGCCTGGTTTTCACTGTTGTTGTTGCTGCAGTAGTAAGAGTCAGGTTGTTTGGTCTTTGTGATTAAAAAAAACTCTTGCTGGAAACTAAATATTTGGTAGAAATTTTTGCTAAGGAATTTTTGCTAAGGAATTTGCTAAGGGGCTCTGCAACCTGGTTCTCAATGAATCAATTTTTCACAGAAAGGATATGGTTAGACGATGATCTGCAGATCATCTAGTCCAACCCCCCTCCTGAAAGGGGACAAATGGAGGAGGTTAACCAGCATCATGCCCACCTGGGCTTTGAATATCTCCAAAGCTGAAGACTCCACAAACTCTCTAGAGAACCTATTCTGGTGTTGAATTGCCCCTGGGATAAAAAAAGGGTTGTATGTTTAAATAAAATTTCCAGTGTTTCAAGTTTGTGCTCACTGCCTCTTGTCCTTTCCCTAAAAGGAGTCTGGCTCTGTCATCTTTAGTCCCCTTCATCAGGGATCATATGCATTGATAACCCCTCCTCAAGCCTTCCCCACTCCAGGTTCAGCAGACCCAGCTCTCTCAGCCTCTCCTCACAGAACAGATGCTCCAGTCCCTTCATCATCTTTGTGGCCCTTATGCTCTTCCCAATGTTAGGGGTGTAATTCTACAACATGCTGATGTACACCAATACAGCAGTCTCAGGAAGCTTTTCTAACTGAACTTACTTCCTTGGGCTCAGCTCAGTAAATCCATCTCTCTCATCCTGGGGCATCCAGCACTCCAGCTGAGCTTCACCAATGCCAAGCAAAGGGAAAGGACCACTGCCCTTGCCCATTTGCAATCACAAATAAATCCTCTTGTCATGAGGAGCAAAGCTACATAACTGATTCTCCCTCTGATCTCAGTTCCTCACCTCTTCTCATGGACACCCTAAAAACTCAAGTGATTGGTCCTTCTGTACACTTATTTGCCAATGCATTTACTGGACTGGGGCACTCATGAGGTATGTACCAGTTAATCCCAGGTCTTGCTTCAATCCAAAGCAACTCCCTTGCATAACAAATTTCCCAAGTGTGCATATCAAATCCAGAACTCCGAAGGGGAGGTGGGGAGGGGGGGGAAGGCAGGCATGTTTCCACACTGATTTTTTCAGCTCCATCCACTCTGATTTTTCCAGCTCCATCCACTACTACTTGCATTCCTGAACCTGCAATGTTTTGTTTCACAGACATCATCTGATTTTCCTTCAGGATGAGGCTTAACTTAATCTCTTTTTCTTTTTCTTATGGTGCACTTTTCAGATCGGCAAGTTTAGAATACACTCTTTTTTGTACTTCACTATGTTTAGAAAACTGGAAAGAAAGACCTAATATTGTCTGAGAACTCACACTGGATGAGAGATTTTACTTCATGTCCATAAATTCTGTACAGCCTAGAAAGCATAAAACACTCTATAATCATTGGATTTTAAATGTGAGGAGAGCCTGCTTTATTTTTTTTGCATTTCACTGTAACAAGGTAAGTCTCTGCTGGTCAATAAAGGTTTTTGCTCAGTTATCCTCAGCAATTACCTCTGGTGAAACTCTTAACTACACAGAATAACTTCTTGTTGAAATGCATCTTTGGCATAACTCTGAATAACTTACTAAGCAGTCAAATTTTGCTCCTTTCCTAAATCTTTACTAAAGATTTTCCTTTCATGCTAACTAGGAAAAAAAAAAAAAAA
>NDXB01017435.1:0-20825 GCA_002631895.1 Agapornis roseicollis | reverse complement strand
TTAAATCATTTTGTAAAGCACTAAATCTGACATACTAAAAAAAAAAAAAAAAAAAAAAAACAACCAAAAAACAAACCAACAAATACCAACCTTAGCAGCAGATGTACTAAAGAAATGTACCTTCCCACTTCTATCATAGGAAATATTCACCTGGATTTCTCATCGTATTTTATAACCAGACTCTTTCCTAAAGCTTTCTGTGAGTACCATAGAATCATAGAATAGTTAGGGTTGGAAAGGACCTTAAGATCATCCCGTTCCAACCCCCCTGACATAAGCAGGGACACCTCACACTAAACCATGCCACCCAAGGCTTCATCCAACCTGGCCTTGAACACTGCCAGGGATGGAGCACTCACAACCTCCCTGAGCAACCCATTCCAGTGCCTCACCACCCTCACAGGAAAGAATTTCTTCCTTATATCCAATATAACCTCCCCTGTTTAAGTTTGAACCCGTTACCCCTTGTCCTGTCACTACAGTCCCTAAAGAAGAGTCCCTCCCCAGCATGATTTAGCTGACTGTGGCAGAGCTTTTTCAAAAATGTAAACAACAAAACAATCTTTTTGCTCCCTTTTTCCTGTCCTCATTCCTGTAGATCCCATGAATCACTTGAACATGAGTAAACAAGTTATCACTAACAAAACAGATGCACTTTCACCCTACTAACAGTATCTCTTGGCTACAATTCTCACACAAAGACACTCCACCTGGGGCATCCCAACTCCCTTATGTCCATCTGCTCCCCCCCAGCAGCCAGTCCTCATGCACCTACCACACAACAGGGAGTTGCTTAGTTATACCGTGCCTTGGTTTTATGCAGTGCAAGAAGCCTGCACCCTAGGGACAGGTACATTATAACTTCTGAGACACATAAAAAGTGTAATAAATTCAGTGGCTGAGGCCCTTTTGAATTGATGGGATTTAAAGTCGCTGAGAAAATGAACATGAGTCAACAGTGTGTGCTTGCAGCCCAGAAAGCCAACCGTATCCTGGGCTGCATCAAAAGGACCATGACCAGCAGGTCAAGGGAGGTGATCCTGCCCCTCTACTCTGCTCTCAGGAGACCTCACCTGAAACATTGTGTGCAGTTCTGGTGTCCTCAACATAAAAAGGACATAGAGCTGTTGGAACAAGTCCAGAGGAGGCCACGAAGATGATCAGGGGCTGGAGCATCTTCTGTATGAAGACAGGCTGAGAAAGTTGGGTCTGTTCAGGCTGGGGAAGAGAAGGCTGCGTGGAGACCTCATAGCAGCCTTCCAGTATCTGAAGGGGGCCTATAGGGATGCTGGGGAGGGACTCTTCTTTAGGGACTGTAGTGACGGGACAAGGGGTAATGGGTTCAAACTTCAACAGGGGAGGTTTAGACCGGATATAAGGAAGAAGTTCTTTCCTGTTAGGGTGGTGAGGCACTGGAATGGGTTGCCTAGGGAGGTTGCGAGTGCTCCATCCCTGGCAGTGTTCAAGGCCAGGTTGGATGAAGCATTAGGTGACATGGTTTAGTGTAAGTTGTCCCTGCTTATGTCGGGGGGTTGGAACTAGATCATCTAAAGGTCTTTTCCAACCCTAACTATTGTGTGATTCTATGATTCTAAAGTTTAGAGCAGTGATGGGGACTCTCAACGTGTCCATTCTTCACAGCTTTTGAAAAATGCTAAAGGGAGTCTACCTGCTGACCCACAAGGGATGCGTAGGAGTAAGATGCACAGTTGTCATTGATGCATTTCAGAGCTATTTATCCCTACCTTTCCATCTAAATAACCTCTAAAACTAGAGAAGATATTGCAATTTCTTACAGCTTAAGAAGATCAAAAAATTCTGATCTTTTCCAATATTTAATGGAAGTAGAACGAAGTTTAATTTTCACTTCACCATTTTTCAGTGCTAATTTTTTGTTTCTCTCTTGCCCTCCCAAAACGACAACAGAAATTATGTGTAAAAGACTGTTGGGTTTTTTTTCTTAATTAGTTCTGGGCTGAAATCAAGTTTCTAAATGGAAGCAAATTTTCATTTCCAACTTATAACCTCTGAAAAACAGCTTATAATGTGAATGCTGACACAATTCTAAGTGGAGTGACATGAATGGCGCCAATATAAAGTAGTCAAAACATGTGGGAAATAAAGTATTTTGTTTCAGAAGGATATGAAATTCCCAACTCAGAATAAAGTATACCTCTGGTATTTACTGGATTCTACCAAACATAACAATTTTGCAAAACATACAAGTGCTTCAGGGAGTACAGAATTCAATCACAATTCAAAACCTCTTTATCTTGGTCACATTTGAGACAAAGGGATTCATGAGCCACAGGGGCTAGCTTCTTTCCTTCAACCAGAAACTCAAGTGGACTTTATCCCAAGCGAATAATGGTAATAGATAAATTAGGAGTTCAGCAAAAGATCTGCCTAGCAGAAGCATTCATAACCCCACATAAAAAAGTGGTGTTATAAACCACTTGGAATGATAAACTATGTGGTAACTACGCAGCATGGGAACCAAAACAATATACCAAAAAGGGAGAGGATGGGAGTTCATACATCTTTGAAGGTCAGCAGAGGTAATTTCAATGCTGACATGAAGTAGAGCCTGAGATGAGATATTATCATGTTATTCATTATTTGTTCTTAAGCACTGATGTTGTATTCAGTTCTGTGCCAGACAGCCCTTACCCTAATGGATTTACAGCTGCAGGCCCTCAGACATTTCTTCCAGCCAACTCTTAAGTCTTCTCAAACTCCTAATGTCAGATGGATAAAGAGATCTGCCAATGCAATGATTGCATGATAGAACACAATGGAGAAATGATACAGTGCTACAAATACAGAAAGAGTTAATTGCAGTTCTACAAATCTCTTACTGTGGGAAATACAGAGAAAGGAAATGTTGAAGAATTATGTGAATGGGAAGAGATGGATTAGTGAAACAATGGATTAGTTCCCTCCTGAGGACAAGAAAACTGGCACAGAGTAGAGAACTGCAGAAGACACAGAGCTCTACCCAGCCTCTTCAATAAGACAGACACAGGAAGGAATAGCCATGAAAAGCAAAAGGAGCAAGAGAGGGTGGAAATCAAGATTTGTACAGGACAGGTACCTACTGTGACCCCTGGGCAAAAAAAAAGCAAACAGAAATTAAGAAAAACCTAATGACTTGCATTTGTCAAAAAGAGTTGCCCCTTTGCTGTGCAGCTCAGGGCAAGTCTGATGAAAGGCAGAGGGGCATCAGTTTTGCCCTCAGCCGCAGGCCATAGACACAGGCATTCATCTGATGGGAGAGGGATCGTCTGCCCCTCAAAAGAAACTTACCTGCTGCTCCTGATGGGTTATTTTTCTGCCAGATTAGTCACTCGAAGTGCAATGGAAAGAGGAATGGAACTGTATATTTTCTACATCAGAAAGCCACTAAATTGGTTTAGTCCATTTCCCACCTAGGTGCAACCCTTATCTGCCCACAAAAGTTCTTCAGCTTTGCTGGGGTGTGGGGGGAGGTCCATGATGCAATACCACTTTTGCTGGCAGGAAGCTGTCTCCCTCACCTCTTTGATGGGTACATGCTTGAGTGCAAGCACAACTGAAGTTCAAAGGTCTTACTATTAAATCTTGCTTTGTTAGCTTCTTTTCACAAGGTCTAAAATGTAGGAAATTATTAGGAAAAATTCACCCTGGTGTGCAGCTAGCAACATGGGTTTCACCGAGCATTAACAAATACAAGAATCTGCAGCCTCTTGGTACCAGCTACCAAGTGTCATGTTGTCAGAAATCAACATCACATCAGCACATTTGAGGCAGGAATGGTCAATTGGGTTCTCAGTTGTTAATATTTAAAATAATGCTGACATCTAGTGGCAGGCTGCACTCATACATGTCAGTGCCGGGCTCTCTGTCCAGCAACATCTTACTCTTTGGAGTCGACGGGCTCCATTTGAAAGTGTCATGGCTCTCCCAGTTGGGCACTGTTCAAACAAGGAAAATACATCCTAGTTCTGCAGAGATCATAAATTCAATTTAAAGATATGGGTGGAAAGAAAGGACAGGAAGAAAATATTATTCCCCTTTTGCTTCTCCTTGTGAAATTACCACTGAAAGAAAGAAATTACATGCAGGATGATTAAAAGCTGATGGGGTCAAGACGGCAGCCAACCAGAGCTGAAGAAAACTAAATAAGAGCCCAGACTTTCTCAGATATCAGGTGCTTGGAAATGGTCATATTTGATGAGCTGGAGTGAGGCACAGGGAATACCGGCTCTACCCCAATGTCTCCTTGCTGTTAGCTAACAGCCCCCTTAAAGCACATGGCTGCTGGCTGGCTCTGCCTAGAACACTGCTGCTCCTGCTCTTTCAAGGGGGAGACTTGCTGATTTGAAGTGTCTTAAGTGGGCCATGTACAAAGGGCACACACCTGAAAGAAGCAGCCAGACCTTGAAAGGTCACAAAGATAACCAAAGGTGAGACTGAAACCCGGCTAGGGCAAAGATCAACAATGTCTTGTACTGTCTTATCTGGACAGTGAGCTTTCTGTTGAAAGTCCTATAATCTACAAATCAAATAAAGCAATGCAAAGGTAAGCCTATTTGTAAGAAGCCCTGCAGAGACATTTGTGTGGCTCCCTTTCTGCCTCCAGTTTGCAGTTCTGCTCACTTTAAGTTCCAGAAAACTAGAAAGATCTAAGTAGATACATCTCCAACAAGTTGATGTAACTGTGCATATATCCCTCCCACATTGCATTTGCCTCCTACTATGCTAAAAAGCAAAAACAGACCCCTTGCTTATGCAGCACATTTAAATTTTCCAGTATAACTTAAACATCAAGCCCTTAAAGATGCTTTGCATATATTCACATGCTAAACTGTGAGATGGTTCCCTGTCTTCAGAACTATTAAAAGCTGGTTAGAAATTTTCTTAAAATGTTGGTTGTCAGGAAAGCCTTTGATGACAGAACAGCGGAGACTGATCCTGCATCTTACATGATGCAGGAGAAAGACAGGTAATAGACTGATGAGCACGTCATCTTCCTCAGGCTGGAGAAAGAGTTGTGGCTCTTTCTAGTGACAATGGGCACATATTCATGTGGAAACAAGTTACTGGACTAGACAATAGTTTATACAGCTGCTCTTGCATTATTTTTTTTCACCAAGAATAGTTCAAAGACACTATCACTGCATTATGCAACAGTGCCCTCCCTCATTTCAGAGCAGACTTAGGTGAAGAAAAGCTGTTCTCCTTTTTCCAGGTGCCAAAGAGTGCTGGAGACAACCAGGAACAAAGCAGACAGCAAAATTTCATAGATGACCCAAGTGCATCCTAGGAGGCATGCCCAAAGACACAGAGAATCTGAGAGGGATGAAAGACACTTCAGGGATATTACAAAAGGCAGGACCATGGCAAGGTCCTTCAGGAAAATCTGTCTGTAGCAAAGACTGATTTCACAATCCATGTCACAAAAAATACTATATTTAAGTACCAGTAGAGATATGAGCAGAGCTCATGCCATCAGAGGACTAGCCATGAAGTCCACATACAGAAAGTAGACAGTAAAATCTTCACAAATTTTGCAAACTTCCACAGATTTTATGGCAGTAAATGCTCATTAGTATCTGAAATAGTGAAATCCTCAGACAACAGAGGCACTAGGTGGCCCATGTGGCCTGTTCTGCTTTTCAACTCGTTGCTCTGGCAACGTTCCTATAGGCTAAGCCTAAACACTTAGCAGTACTAAACACGTTATTCTAAACATCTTGAACAATTAACATTATCTTAACATACTGCTCAGAGTAGTCATATTGAGACTAAAATACATCTCCAAAACACTGGCCAATTAAGTCATGAAACAGAATGACTTAAGTTGACCTAAGTCAACTGGAGACTAAGTCAGCTGGAGAAGAGAAGGCTGTGTGGAGACCTTTTAGCAGCCTTTCAGTATCTGATGGGGGCCTATAGGGATGCTGGGGAGGGACTCTTCATTAGGGACTGTAGTGACAGGACAAGGGGTAATGGGTTCAAACTTAAACAGGGGAGGTTTAGATTGGATATAAGGAAGAAATTCTTTCCTGTTAGGGTGGTGAGGCACTGGAATGGGTTGCCAAAGGAAGTTGTGAGTGCTCCATCCCTGTCAGTGTTCAAGGCCAGGTTGGACAGAGCCTTGGGTGGCACGGTTTAGTGTGAGGTGTCCTTGCTTGTGGTAGGGGAGTTGGAACTAGATGATCTTAAGGTCCTCTTCAACCCTAACTATTGTATGATTCTATGACTTCCTGAGGGCTGAAGTCAACTCTTCTCTAATATTTCCAGTCCCACCACTAACACAGTAAGAGGGTGTTAAGACAAAGTTTTAATTTCAACTCTCATTATTTTGAAAACAATTACTCAAATCCCTGTTCCGCTAAAGTACTGACTGAAGGTTCATGTGTCAAGAAGCAGTGGAAACACTCACTGCACTCACTCTGCAAGTGACTTGGCACTACTGGCAGTAGTAGCAGTAGAGCACTTAAGTAAGCTTTATTCACAACTATTTGCTGTCATAACCCAATACCATCTCTGAGCTGACTTTACTCTTTACACAATACAGTCTTCTATAAAACAAGGAGGAGGCTAACCTCTAAAAGACCAAGAAAATATAATGGAGGTTTAGAAATACTTTGAGGATTCCAACCCAACAGCTCAGCATTATTATAAGTCACAAACATGCAGATTTTCAGTAGTTCTACAACAAATACTTGCAATGACCTTCCTACTCTACAACATGCAAGAAATCTGAGTGCAGATTGAGCACTTACTAGCTGTTGCAGGTGAGTTATTAAGAGAAGTCATTGCTATGGAGCTAATTAAAAAGGTTTTATTAATAATTAAATGATCAAATGATTGAATGGGAATTAAATGGTGGTTAAGCAACTATTGAATTGTAATTTAACAGTGATTTGGCAATTATTTACAGGATGATTTAAACAATAATTTAGGCAGTGGTCAAACACTGCTACTTACTACACTTCTAATAATTAAGCTATAGCTGGATATATACAAATGTCGCTAGCACACAACATACTTTTAGGCTGAATGTAAGCAAAATGCCACTTACCTCCCTGTAGGTCCTTGGCTGAAGAGTCTCTCAGTCTCCAGGAACAACACTGACAGACATCCATGCCCTTGAGCATGCTGCTGTACAGGAGAGTTCAATGGGCCTGGGGAGGCTACAGGTATTTATAGCATGAAGCCATGGACTTGTAATCAAACCCTCCTTGGTGTTTGTCCTCCTTCCTCCTGATGTGTCTGGACTCCTTGGTCTTTGAGAAGATGCATCCTTGCATCGTTCTCCTGGTTTGCACAACAGGTCTGGCGTAGGTCAGGCCTGCTTGGCTGTGATGCCTGAACCAGAGTGCTTCTCACTCATTCACAGGGCATCCATCACAGCACCACTTCTAAACTCACCAGCGCACACATATGTTGCACTAACCTATACTGAATCATTACTGAAGTATTGTTGTCAGCTATTCACACAGAGGTTTGTCTGAATATTTGTAACAGAAAATGTAATAGTATTTAATAGTACTAAAATGTAATAGTATTTAATAGTACTAAAATGTAATAGTATTTAATAGTACTAAAAAGTAATTATTGAGATTTGCACAGGAAAAAAAATATACACATTGTTGAAAATTTACCAACAGATGGTCAAACTGCTTTATAGGGTTTCAGTTCAGATCTCAAATAATTTTAATGTGAAAAGCAGCGGTATGAGTTATTTTATTCTACTTCTTTACACCTTTCATACATGTTGCAGTCAAAAGATCTGTCATGAAATAAAAAATCAGCCTGGTAACAGGACAGTATTACCTTACCTCGTACAAGGCCTCCCATCCTAAGCACTGCATCAATAGATGATGCTTACAGAAGTGCATTAGCAATGACCTGAAGCTGGAACGTAACCAAACTCAAAACAGAACTAAAAATTACCTAAACTGTATGTCAATTTCAGATTTACGAATTTCTTGACTATGTGCTCATCTCAAGCTTCTTGGAGTCAAAACCACACAAAATCAAATGTTCCATTAATAAAGCGAAGTATCCATCTAAATCTGACTCCAGTGGAATACACCAAGAATGCTAAAAAAAAAAAAAGTCATTTGTTCTCTTGAATAACCTGGCAGACTGCTGATGCCAAAGTTCTGGGGCAATACTGACCTAAAGCAGATTAAACTCATTGCCCAAAGCACAGAGGAGCTCCTTTGTCCCAGAACTGCTACACAAGCAGTCAACAGGTCTCTTCCTTCATCCTCCATCTGTGGAAGTCTCTTAAGTTCTCACAAAGCTTCGCAGAAGTTTACCTATTCAGTTAAAATGAATGTTTTGAAGTATCTAAACCACAAATCAACCACTTAAAAACTATATATTCATAAAGATTCAGTTAGTTTTAAAAGTCCCCTGGTGCCAAGCACAGTGTTTATCTAGTCAGATTTCTCAAAAAAAAAAACCAAAAAAACAAAAAAACAAAAACCCCAACAAACAAACATTGCTATAACATTTACCAAAATATTGCATAAATAATGGTATGCCTGATGAACCTGTATTTGAATAGAAGCAGTCTGGAGTTTAATTTTTGCTTTCAAAGTGAGAAAAATACTATTTCTAGAACATGTCCTGAAAAAGTTCAGAAAATAACTCACTTCAGCTGTACATTTCCCTCTCTTCACTTTTTCATATGGCACATTGCAAACTTGCAATTCTGTAGTGTTAATAGGCAGTTCTCTCTTTTCAAGTCATTCAGACTATGAGCAAACAGACTCAGCCAGATAACAATCTAGGAATCTAACAAAATCTAGTAAGAAATGCACCCAAGCATGACCTTTGCAAGTTCGTTTTCAAAAGCTGCAACTGGACCATGTTGAAAAGGGAGCTGCAAAACTCCTTAATGATCACAGACAAAAAAACCTCATTTTGATTTCCTGCAAAACAGTACCATAAAATTAAAATACCAAGGCGTGCACTAATTTATAGGAAGTACCAAGAAAATGCCTAGATAACAGGTTACAAAAACCTGACCCCAAACCCCACGTTTGTTCCCAAATGTTTTAACAAATAAGCCACAAACATTTTCCACAGGTTACTCCAAAATGTTTTGATGGATGAAAGGCAGATTACTACAGAATAGTAGCATAACAGATGCTGAATGGGAACAGGAAAAGGATACACACTTTCCCTACACAGTCTCAGAGGAGTGACTCAAGAGTACATTAGGATGATCAGTTCTCCCACTACTGGAACAGGACTACAACATATACCAAAAAAAATCTCTCTAGTAAAAAAAAGGAGGGTGAAAAAATACTGTCTATATAGGGACAAGCACATTGCAAATGAACACTGTCCAAATTTTTCTTTGAATAGACAGGAGCACTTATTACTTCATCATAAATGTTACTCATGTCCTACGCAGCATTGTAGGAACTTTTCAGGCTACCCAAGCAACTGCGTTTTCTTTCCATTAACCAAACAATTGGAACTACAAATACCACTGTTTATGGCAAGCAGAAATCCAGGTGAAAACTCCATTCATTTTAACCTGAGAATAGTCTCACTGCAGCTATTTTCCGAGTTGTTAATAATTCATTTCAGGGGAAAAAGCATTTCACCAGTTCTTTCATTGCAGACAATAATCCAAGCAAGTATGAGGAAAATTATTTCCTTTGGGAAGTATCATGTCAGCTGGAGTAATCCAACTATTTTAAGTATACTTTATCACAATGCTGAAAAAAAAAACCAAAATATATATAAAGCCATGACCATTATTTAGCCAGTGTTAGCAACAGCAGCTTCATCTGCCAGCTATAATCACGATCCAATTCCTCATACTTTATTAACATGAATGCAGCTAGAGATTTTTGTGTTCCAAGAAACAGAAGGATATTTCCAGTCAGAATACAAATAGCAGAGGAAATGCAAAGGCAGCTGCAGATCTCAGTAAGAGATGGCAAATGAAAAGCAGACTTAACAGCAGAGCCCTGTAGAGACATTTCATGTTGAGATAGCTGGCAAAATGCTTCAAATATTACATGAAAATCAGCACCACAAATACACAGCAAAGTTTTATTGCTACATGCTACCTAACTTTAAATTTCAAATAGTTAATTGTTAGGGTCACACTGGTCTCAAGTTTGTTGTCAATATGCAACGTCGTTCACCTCTCCCTCAAATACACTGTGTGTTGATACTTCAGCAAACAGCCCAACTTTGGGGTCTTTCTAGTCCTAAAATGTAACTGGCTTCATTTTCAACAGCATGAAAATTATTCTGACACTTCAGCCCATTAGGAAAAGTGTACATCATTTAAACTTTTCAGGTGCAAAGCAGATCTTAAGATAACACACAAGTAACAGGATTATGTAGGAATCTTACAATTTCTTTACTTCGGAAGTTTTGTCTCTCATTAACTTCTGTGAATTGATAACAGATGATTACTAGGCACGGTAGCTGTGTCAGCGACAGTAGACAATGGTTGGTGAAACACACAAAACCAGAAAAGTACTGTTTGGCATGGGTTGTGAGAACATAGCCTTGAAAATAGTGGAGTTAACAGCGCTGTTAGCAAAAGGGAGTCTTATACCAGCTGCAAGACACATGAGGTAATGGTACGTTGGTGGCTCCTTCCTAAAAATCCCCTGAAAGTCCTGCAGTCCACTTCAGAAATCCCCAGAGACCTTTTTGTAATAGGTGTGCAGTTGTGGCTAATAGCCACAACTGGCCACCCCTTCTGATGTGGGCTGGCCCCCTGCGATGGAGTAAGTATGCACTTTTGGTAGCATAAAAGCTCATGCAATGTTGGGAGGCAGAACCTCATACCACCCAGGCCAACACTGCCTTTGCAGGGATGCCCACTAAGGTTGAGCCTGCCACCTTGCACCTCACAAGGCGACGATGTATCTCTGAGCTGGTTTCCTGATTGTCATCACATGGTTTCACCAAAAATATCCATCATTGTTTCTTTTACCCTTTGCTGGCTCTTCCTCCATCTCTTTTCCTATAGTAATAAACTAGTTGGGTTTTTTTTATCCACTGTGTCTCTTCACTCTCTCTCTCAACCTGGAATCCTTGAACTCTGGAAGAGTGGCCAAGGAAGCATAAATTGTATTTATTAGCCTTATCAAATACACCTAGAGATTTCCAAAACCAGTCTATTCATTCCACCAACATTTGCAGTTGGTGGCACAAAATCACAAAATTAAATATAAACCTTTGTAAGTAAGTAGAATCAGTTTTAAGTAATATTACATTTGATAGCTTTGTAATCGTAGCAATAGAAAATCAACTCAGGTGCATGATTCACAGAAAGTAAAAAAAAGTAAGAGTGCAGCTAGAGAACATCCTGAGGATTCTTGATTAAGATAAATCGTTGTAGTTGACATAGTTTCAGGTCCTTATGACCTTATTACAAAGTGTAAGAAAAACAGGACAGTAAAACAGGACATGAGGATGGGGAGTATCTGGGAACAGGAGGTGTCCAGAATGGGCTGCAGCTAAATTAACTGATAAGTAGAAAGACAGGACGGTTGTCTTAAGGAACCAATTAAGCTGGCATAAACATCCACTGCACGCTTCATAGGCTGCCAAAAGTGATTAAGATTGTAGAAAGTAAACAACCCTCAGAGACCACCACCACATTTTTGCACCCATGTGGAGAAACTTTCTGAAAAATTACGTAATTCTCATCCTCATGAATATGCATGTATGTACATAATGAATATGTATGCTTAGTGACTATATAAGGACAGCTTGTTTAGCAATTCAGGGAGACACACTAGGAGGAGCTATTCCCTATGTCTCCCAGCGCCACAATAAAGAATACCTGCTTGTAAAGTTAAACTTTTATGGCAAGTTCTTGGAGATTTCTCCAAATCATCAGAGCAAGACTACCTCCTTCCAAAAACTTGAGTCCTCAAGACAGCCTCAGTTCCTACCTCATTCATGATTAAGTATATAAGGATCCAGTAAAAGTGAGAAAGTATAATGAAAACCAAATTAACCAAATCTTAAAAAATTACAGCATTTTTGCTAAAGGAAGCACAATACCAAGGCAATAGCTGTCACCAAGTTCCAGGCCTTTCCATTATTCCCATGACTAATGGCATGTCCTTCTGCTCACAAGACAGAGCAATGTAAGCTTCCCTGACAACCAACCACTAAGCCAAAGACCATTTATCTGAGCTCTTCAGCAGGTGTCTTCACACTTTTACATGACAGTATCAAGTTGAGAGCAGGGGACATACAGGCTTGCTTTGCAACAGGAAAAATTGCCTATCAGATTTCTTTTCCATGCAGTCACCAGAGCTACAAAGATGAATCCTATCAGTAAATGGACAGCAGTACACAAGGAATAGAATAGGACATAATAACTCTCCACTTCTTCCCTTTGAGCCATAGTATTTTCTGCTTCTGTGGCTATAAATTACTAAACTAAACACCACTACTTGAAGAAAAATCCATTCAGTTCATGGCTAGTCAGTTAATCCACTCCCATACAAACCAGTCACAGTATGCATGTGAAAAACAAATACCCTTCCCAGAGAAGCCTACCCTGACCTGACTTACCAATGACAGTAAATAAATGGGTGAGACACTTTTACGCATCTCGACTATGGTTACACTTATGGTCAGATCAAAAAGAAATTCCACTGAAAAAGATAATCAGTCATTTTCTTAACAGTAGCAATTTATTAGACACTTCCCTTCTGTTTGATGTTTGGAAGTGTGTTTACATCTTCTTCCCTATTTACATGACATTTGCCGTTCTATCATAGTGAAAAACTTCTATCCCTCCAGGCTACACAATTAATTCCCCCATCCACAAATACAGACCAACTATGAGACAACGAAGTTTTCAGATTTCCAAATGACAGCAGTTGCAAGAAATACACAGCAGTTTCTGTAAGAATTTAAGAAAAAATAAGTTTTAGTGCAGCTGAATTTCTATTAATAATAACACTATGCCAACAGAAGTCTTCATTTATTTCCACGCATTCAAGTTGTTATTACATGTATGCCATTTAACTATTTTTTTTATTTGAACATTAAAGTAATTACAGTTGGAGGGCTCATACTCCCAGTGGCCTCTCTGCAGCAGATACCACCAGAACAAAACATGAAACATTCCACATGGTTAACAATGACATGTGTGTTACCAGAAGTACAATAATAATTTTTTTGCTAACAGATCACACAAAGAGTATGTAACTGGATCATTTCCTTTAACAGAAATATCAGACTTAGTACTGCATTTGTTTAATTTCAATATGAACATCTCTACATAAGAGCAACATTGTACATGACAGTTCGATATATCACACACATGGTACTTTGGCACCTCTAACTGTGATGAATTTTCCCTCCTAAATTCCACAATAGGTTTAACTTGTAAAACATATTGCTAATATGCCCCACATAAATATCAAGAACCAAACGCATCTTTCTTTTGCCACCTTAATGGGAAAGGGTGCAGTGTTTTTATCTCTTATTACACAGCTTTTTCATACATGCACCATCTTCTACATGTCCCTAATTACCATTTTGTCTGCAAAAAAAGTCTTAATTCAAGAAAGTCTGAATTTTCTTCTCAAATTAGAAAGACTACAGCCTTAGATAATTTCATAACAAATCATTACCAACTACTATATTAAAAGCTTTTCACTTACTCCTCCTCAAATCAATGAATTTAATTCTCCACCATCCTGAACACATTCATATTCTCTGATAGACAGCTAGCATCCAATGACCTGCTACCACAGCAATCAAAGTAAAGACAACATTCCCTCTAACATAATCATGAATTTTAGAGTAGTCATGTGAAAGTATTGAGGCAAAACAGGTGAAACCTGGTTACAGAATTTCAGATTTAAAGGGAAAAAAAATCATATGTACATACTGCAAACACCTAGAACCTGTCGACAGCGATCTGAAGCAACTTACTTCATGCACTCATCTGTGAAATTTTAACATATTTCATATTTATTCTATTTGTCCAAAGATCCCTACATTTAAGAGTCACTCAAAAAATAATATTGTGCTCAAAAATGGATTTGCTCCCACAAAACACCTCTTTATCCTTTTATTCACCCTCAAGGAGTTCTTAAAAACTCAAGATTTCCTAAGCTGTACAACAAGTAAACTTAACTTTGCATGGAATATGCCAACAGTGGGCACGTTAAAAAGCAGGCAGAGGTATCTGACATAATATTAAATTTAACAATATGTATTCAATTTGACGAAGCCACCCTTCCTCACCCTTAAACAAATATTTGCATTGAATTACAAACTGTGCAGCACAGGAACAGTCTGTGTATGCACATCCATGCATGACTGAGTAAAACTAATCATATTAAGATATTCCAAAATTAAATACTAAATCCTGTCTGTACAAAACTTGAAAACTACATTAAATGTAACATTAAATGAGAAAATTGCAGCCAAACCAAACAGATAGTACATTCACTAAGTAGTCTTGAAATGTCAGTTCTCATGAAGTGGATTCATCTTCTTCCTTCAATTAACTGAACTAAGTTAGAAAATAAACTCTCCTCCAATTCTACTTATGTATATGTCTTCACTGTAGGCATTATGTCAGCTACCTTTGATCCTTCACCATTAACTTCTGTACTGGTGCACCCTCATTTCTCCAAGTTCTACTCAAACATCATATTCTCCATTCTTCATCCCATTGTTTGGGACAGCTATCAAGAAGCCCCTTCAAATGGCGCAGCATCTGGGCAGGAGCTCTTTTTATCAGAACAGTACAATGGTTGACAGCGAAGTCCACTATAGTCATGATGCACTATGCACCAGTGCTCCGCTGTGAAGTGCCAAATATCTTCTGTACAAAAGATAAACCAGCCGTGCACATATAAGTCACAAAAAGCAAGCCACGTGGTATGAGCAGGCAGTAGACACAGAGCAAATGCTCCATCCCTGGCAGTGTTCACAGCCAGGCTGGAAAGGGCACAGAGCAACCTGGTCTAGTGGAAAGCAACCATGCAGGCAGTTGGAAGTAGATGATATTTGAGGTCCCTTCCAACTCAAACCGTCCTATGATTCTATGGTAGCCAGACCATTTTGGCTGAGGAAGTTTTAATGCTGTTTAACTGTTAACCTGTGTTACAGCCTAGTTTAAGCATCTTTGTTTATGCAGTACACTCAAATGAACAAGAGACCCACAAATACAGGTTAACTGTTCTTTTCTGAAGGTGACTAGTTAAGTGTGTTCAAGAATGATCTAATGCAAAGCTTGAAAAGGGTACCTAATAACCACATCTGAAGCTTTTCAATACTATCTTACTCTGAGGTATATGTCTATTACTGTAAAAGTTTATGCATCACATTCTAAAATCTAGGGTCCAAGAAAAAAGGCTAATTTTATTTTCTAAGTCAAGCAAGATAGAGAAAGAATTAGAAGAAACAGCATGTGGCTTGTGTTCAAGTGTTATTGTTTAGCATAATACCTCATGCAAGTAATGCAAAAAGTCTATATTCAGGATTGTTTACATCTGAATAAATACGGTAAATTAACAAATACCGTATTGAAAATTATCTACAAAAATGTGTTTTACCAAGTATTCACTGTTTGTATCAAGTCTTAAAGCAGAAAACTGTCAGGGCAATACCAAGGAGTATGAAATAATAGAATAAAAAAAAAAATCAAATGGCGACATTTTAAGAAATGTCCTCAGAAAACAAATTCATTTAAACTGTTAACTAAACTGAAACTAAAATAAAGACTAAAGCTATTAGGTGGCCTTATCAGCAAATATCTTCAATCAAAAGGCCATGAACAAGTATCCTTCGCATATTATTTATTTTACATCATGAGGCAAATGCAACACATTTCCTTTTAGTAAAGTATACACAAATAGCCTCACTCAAAATACACTTTTAATGCACATAAAAAAAGTATTCATCTTACAAATTGTTTTGCAATCCAAATATACAATAGCTTGGAAAACAATATTTTAGAAAACTAAAGCCAATGCTAAAAGACTGCTTAAAACAACTGAAGTGATAAATGTTTCTGTATGGCTCTCTTTACAGTTTTCTTACTGCATCATCAATATCAGAAATCTGTTCCTTCAGCTGGTTCCATTGTTCTGGATTTAAAGAAATACCTGAAATGCATTAAAAAATAACACTTAAGACAAAAAGAAAATTGTGGTACAGGATCTTGCATATTTACTATCAAGGATGGCTTCATACACAACATCTATGTCATAACTACTATGTTTGACCTACTTCAAAAACCATCTTAATTACTCACCTGGAACATTTCAGTTTAACCTTAGACTTCAGCTAATCTCTGGTCAGGTTTAAATTACAAAGAAAATGAGTACAGTGTAACAAATTCATTCACAGGCAGTGAAATACAGGTCTGGCCTTGACAGAAGGCAGCACAAAAGCCCTGGGTGAGAAGTAGGAAGTCACTGGTATTCCCATTGGCTTCCAAAAGCCATACCTCTGTGGACTGAACTTCTACACGCTTTTGAAGTACCACAGTACTGGGGAAGGGTGGGAAGGGGGTTAGGCGGTGTAGAGGGCAATGTTCCTCCTATTTCTTAAAGCACTGTAAATAATTCATACTGTAAGTGACATTTTGAGTTACTCCACTCCCTAGCACTCCCAAGCCAACATGGAAGTTACTTTTCCACTTCAGGTTCACCACAGTTTCTAGTGACAATTAATAATAGTTCAGTGCCACACATCCCATCTTCTCAGTTCTAAGTACGTACTACCTCAAATCTGAGTCCAGGCACACAGTTCCTTTGTGCATTAGTCTCTTCATTCTTCCCCTACAATCTCTATGCCACATCTATGCTAGTACAGACTCACAGGCCTACCTCTCATACTCTCTCTTGCCAGGCTCTTCTACTATTTACCCCCCCCTCCCCTCTCAGTGATCAGGCTTCCTTCACTTTCTCCATATAGGTGGAACAGGACCTGAAAACAGGTGAAACTTTGAATTCCATTTCTGGGGCTCATCAACTTTTTTTTTCTTCTACCATCACTGTCTTATCAGAGCATAACCCTAATTTTGAGCAGCAAGTAGTCTGCATGGAGCAGATCTAATTTCCACCAGCCTTTAGTAGGCAGGTTTCTTCAGAAAAAAGTTAGGCCAGATGCATTAACCACTTTAGGGAACCAAATGTCCCGGAACCACATACTAGATGAACTGCATGCACTTCAGATCTGCTGTTTTATACAATATGACACAATAAATTAAGCAGATTTTGATAACATAATTTCAACTGCTTATACTATGTTCAGGATAGCCAGGTAAGCAGCTTCTAAGTACATAAGTATTCTATCTTAATAGAATTCATCCCCTTTTGCCATACTCATAAACATTTCTACCTTATAGTATAATTTTTGTCACTCAGCCTACCCATCAAATCTCATTGTAGTCTGCCACTAAAACTGCATACGCTTTTGACTTCCACTTCAAAACACAGCAGGTTAAAGTCCTTAAAAGACAGACATCTTTTCTGTTACATAGCAACAACAAATCCAAACCAAGGTATTTTCCTGTACCATGCCAGTGCACCTGCTCATAAAAAACTATTTTCAGTGCTCATCTAAGAAATTATGAAAATACTTCTCAAGCTTTCCAAATGTGTGCTCACTAAGTTGCCCCAGTACACACCAGAAGAATGTGACAAAGCTTACACTGATTGTATATAAAATGCCTACAGTCTCCACAGCAGAATGTATCATACTTACCGCTTTACCTACACAGTATGAAAACCAATTAAAAGTAGGCTTTTCTAAAAGAAGCAGTAGAAATTAATTTAAGCATTGCTACTCAACTAGAAGGAAGTGCAGCATTAGGGCCAGGAGACCTCCTTGGATGGATAAGGAACTGTTGAGGAAAATTCAAAGTTAAAAAGAGGCTTATAAAAGGCAGAAGCAAGGACAGGCAACCTGAGAAGAATACAGCAACATTGTCCAGGAAGCTAGGGACCAGGTAAGGAAAGCCATGGCCCAGCTAGAATTAAACTTGGCTAGGGATGTTAAGGATAACAGGAAGGGATCCTATAGGAATGTAGCGAATATAATACAAACCAGGGACAACACAGGTCCCCTCCAGAAGGTATTGGGTGAACTGGCAACCCTGCACATGAAGAAGGCTGAGGTTCTGATTACTTCTTTGCCTCACTGGCAAAAGCTCTGACCGCACTACCCAAGTCTTGGAGGCGAAGGCAAATGCAGGGACTGTGAGAATGAAGACCTTGGGCCCACTGCAGGAAAGGATCTGGTTTGAGACCATCTTAAGAACCTGAACGTGCACAAGTCCGTGGGGACTGATGAATTCCACCCACGGGTCCTGAACGAGCTGGCAAGTGAAGCTGCTAAGCCACTGTCCATCATATTTGAAAAATCATAGCAGTCAGGTGAAGTTCCCGATGAATGGAAAAGGGGAAATATAACCCCCATTTTCAAGAAGGGGAAAACTGATGACCCAGGAAATTACAGACGAATCAGTCTCACCTCTGTGCCTAGCAAGATCTTGGAGCAGATTCTCCTGGAAGGCATGCTAAGGCACATGAAAAACAACAAGGTGCTTGGTGACAGCCAGCATGGCTTCATTAGGGGGAAATCCTGCCTGACCAATTTAATGGCCTTCTATGATGGGGCTATGGAACTGATGGACAGGGGTAGAGCAGTTGATGTCATCTACCTGGACTTGCGCAAGAGTTTGACACCGTCCCACACAACATCCTTGTCTCTAAATTGGAGAGACATCAATTTGATAGGTGGGGCACTCGGTGGATAAAGAACTGGTTGGATGGCCACATGCAAAAAGCTGTGGTCAATGGCTCAGTGTCTGGCTGGAGGCCAGTGACGAGTGGTGTCCCTCAGGGATCAGTGTTGGGACCGGTCTTGTTCAACATCTTTGTCACTGCCATGGACAGTGGGATTGAGTGCGCCCTCAGCAAGTTTGCCAATGACACCAAGCTGTGTGGTTCAGTGGGTATGCTGGAGGGAAGGAATGCCATCCAGAGGGAACTTGACATGCTTATGAGGTGGGCTGATGGCCAAGTGCAAGTTCCTACACCTGGGTCGCAGCAATCACACACACAGCTACACGTTGGACAGAGAAGATTCAGAGCAGCCCTGCAGAGAAGGATTGGGGGTGTTGGTCGATGAGAAAATGAACATGGGCCAACAGTGTGTGCTCGCAGCCCAGAAATGAACCGTATCCTGGACTGCATCAAAAGGAACGTGACCAGCAGGTCGAAGGAGGTGATCCTGCCCCTCTACTCTGCTCTCAGGAGACTTCACTTGAAGTATTGTGTGCAGTTCTGGTGTCCTCAACATAAAAAGGACATGGAGCTGTTGGAACAAATCCAGAGGAGGGCCACGAGGATGGTCAGAGGAATGGAGTATCTCCTGTACAAAGACAGGCTGAGAAAGTTGGGGTTGTTTAGCCTGGAGAAGAGAAGGCTGCGTGGAGACCTCATAGCAGCCTTCCAGTATCTGAAGGGGGCCTATAGGGGTGCTGGGGAGGGACTCTTCATTAGGGACTGTAGTGACAGGACAAGGGGTAATGGGTTCAAACTTCAACAGGGGAGGTTTAGACTGGATATAAGGAAGAAGTTCTTTCCTATTAGGGTGGTGAGGCACTGGAATGGGTTGTCCAAGGAAGCTGTGAAAGCTGCATCCCTGGCAGTGTTTAAGTCAGGGTAGGATGAAGCCCTGGATGACATGGTTTAGTGTGAGGTGTCTCTGCTTACAGCAGGGTGGGGTGGAACTTTATGATCTCAAGGTCCTTTCCAACCCTAACTATCCTATGATTCTACTCCCAACTGTACCTTGTGCCCTCATGCTGCAAGCAGCAAAGTTTGAGAACCGTTCAGTGAAGGCATGCCATAAAAAGCTAGCATGGGAGTGACAAGTGAAGGTAAAGTGGCTTATGCTGTGCTGCAAATTAGAAGCACAGTCAACACCTGAGGTATTTGCACCTCAACTAAAATCTTTACACATTATTTTCCAAAATTAGTCATATGAAATGCTTTATTTTAATTAAATGTTGATAGAAAATGAAGAGCATTGTTTAAAAGAAATTAGAATCTTATCACAAATGATTAAGTTTTTTTTTCAGTGAATTCTGAAAACAGAAATCAAATTATAATAAAAGAAAAACTGCATCAATTTAATCAGGGTGGTAAAGTAGGGTGTGTACAGCTACACATATAAGTCCCTGTCCGGGCTTCAGCAGTTGCAGTCAGTTTTTCTTCTCTTTAGTAGCTGTGTTTTGACTTAGCCCAGGAACAAGGCTGATAAGGCTGATGGTTTTGGTTGTTACTGAGTGATGTTTGCCCCGACCAAGGACTCTGTGAGCCTCATGCTCTGCTGGGGAGAAGGGGGGGCCGGGAGAAAGGAGGGACAGAACCCAAACTGACCAAAGAGGTATTCCATACCATAGCACGTCATGCCCAGGAGGTAACTGGGAGTTACCCGGAAGGAGGGGGAACTTCCCGGTCGGGCTTGTTTTCAGCGGGTGGTATCGTACCCTCTTCCCTTGTTTTACTTGTCATTGTTATTATTGTCCGTGACAGCGATAGTGATTTGTGTTGTACCTTGGTTACTGGACTGTTGTTATCTGACCAGTGGGAGTTCTTCGGCCCATCTTCCATCCCACTCCTCTGGGAGCGGGGAGGAAAGAGGGGAGAGCCAGAAGGGGGGCGGGGGGAGTTTGAGTGAGTGAACGTGCTGCCTGGCTGAGTTCAAACTACAACAGCTCCTTTTGGCGCCCAACGTGGGGCACGAAGGGTTAAGATAACAACAGATCTGACCAGATTGGGAGT
>NDXB01017433.1:0-16232 GCA_002631895.1 Agapornis roseicollis | reverse complement strand
CCCCCCCCCCCCCCCCCGCCGCAGAGCCCTCATCTCCGGCGCCGCACGTCGCTCACGTCGCGAGGGCCAGGAACGTTCCACAGGCCCCGCCCCCTGCTCGCCTGGCCCCGCCCCCCAGGCGGGTCAATGAGCGGTGTCTATTGGTTATTGGCTGCGCTGGGGTCTCCTTAACCACGTTGTTGTTGGGTTTATTGCCTTATCAATCACATTGTGTTGTTCTATTATATTTATTATTACTGTTATTATATTTAAATACATCTTCTTATCTTGACATTTGTTATTTTAATACTTTTTTATTTCTATTACATTATCTGCTATTATTTCAATTTTATTACTTTCATAATTTTATTACTTTCATAATTTTATTACTTGTCACTTATATTTATTATTTCATTGCCTACTATCCATAGGATTTCACTACATTTAATTATTTTGCCATTTAATGCTTTTATTACTTTATTACATGTCCTTTAACAGTGTTATTGTTTTACTATTTAGCACTTCCATTATTTAATCACTTGTATTTTATTAAATTATTAATTTCTCTCATTACTTATATTTTATGATTACCTTATTTGCTATTTTTATTACTTACTATTCTCTTATATTTTCCTATTATATTATTTCTTGCTTTTATCACTTTATTGCCTCTAAAATTATACATAACAATAAAATACACGTTATTCTGATATTTACTATTTATATTATCTTCTTACTTTGTTTTATTATTTTAACCTTATGTATATATTAGTAATTACAATTTTTATTAAGTTCCTACTTGTATTTTATTATTTTGTTACTTATTCCTTTTACTATTCCCTTACTGCTTCATTACTTTCATTCTTCTTTTAATTATTTTAATGATTTCCACTACTTTATTAGCCTAATTATTATTGCTCCCATGGCCAAGTTGCCCCCAGTCATGTTCCCCCCTTAAATCAGGCTGCCTCTATCAGCCCGGCAGTGTTAATAAAGCAAAGCCTGCCTGTAAGTTTAAATCTTAGTGAGTAGTATCTCAGCTACTTGAAGTCTCCTGTTGTTGCCTTTTTTCATTATATAGGGCTTATATTTTCATACCAGATGTAGAAAGAACGTATTTTTGGGCTTCTCCTTACATGGAGCCAAGATGGATGGAGTAAAAGAATGCAGAATCCTTCCCTCTCCTACGCAGGGAAAGAGTATTCACAGGCATAAAGAAAATAATGAATTAACTGCTATGAGGGAGACAGAGATTTGGGATGGAGGCAGGAAGATGGGGATCAGCAGCGATGCGCTGGCTGGCAGAGGTGGGGATGAGGGGTCACAAAGAAGTGCTGCCTGGACAAAATCCATCCTTGGGAATCATAGACTGGTTTGGGTTGTAAGGGACCTTAAGGCTCATCAGTTTCCAACCCGCTTCCACCTTTCACTAGACCGGCTTGCTCCAAAGCCTGTCCAACCTGGCCTGGGAAAGAACAGGGTTTGTGATTCCAAAATCCCATACATTTTTCCGTGGAGGGCAACAGAAAGTCAGTTCCAGCTAAAACATGAGCTGAAGGAATAACACCAATGCGATGCGATGCTGCAGAGGTTGGGCATCCTCCTTCCTGCTGCAGGATTTCACTGTGGAAACCACAACCCCCACAACATGGAAAGAAGCCGAAAGCAAAACCCTGCCTGAATGAAGATCACCGTCACTTCCGATTAGATCCACCTCGTAATTCTTGGCTTAAAAACTCCCAGATAACTGGAGCAGAAAGCTTTGACTCCAAAATACATGGCCTGGTTTTCAAAGGCATGAACACCCAGCTGCTCCAAGTGAGGTCAGCTGGAAGGAGCATCCTTACTATTTATAAGCAACGAAGAAAGGGGTGGTGAGCACGGCAGCACGAGGTAAGACATGGAGTGAGGGTTACCTACCCCATCACAGGAACGTGCAGGGATCTAATACGTGCAAAGGGCTGAAGGTAGAAATGTAATCATAGAACCATAGAATGGTTTGGGTTGGAAGGGACATTAAAGCTCATCCAGCTCCAACCCCTGCCATGGGCAGGGACCCCTTCCACTGGAGCAGCTTGCTCCAAGCCCCTGTGGCCAACCTGGCCTCCAGCACTGCCAGGGATGGGGCAGCCACAGCTCCTCTGGGCACCCTGGGCCAGCGCCTCAGCACCCTCACAGGGAACAGCTTCTCCCTTATATTTGAGCCAAATCTGCATTGTTTCACCTTAAACCCACCCTTCCCTTGTCCTATCACTACTACCCCTGTAAAATGTCCTTCTATAAATGCCAGGGCTTGAAAACTGAGGGTCTTGGCGGTAGACAGGGAAAAAGATGACCTTGCGCATCACAAGAAGGCAGAGGTGCAGTGAGGTGCAGAGGGAAAGGCAGCCCAAAGGAGGAGGGTCTGGGAGAAAAGGGTGAAAAACCCTGTTTCTGTCAGAATGGGACATGAGTTTCTTATGGGGTTTGCAGATTGTGAACTTCTCCAAAGCACCGAAGTCCAAACCCCTCAATTGCCTTCTTTTTTCCCTGTTGCTCAACCACCAAACAGCAAGGCATCCTGAATGGGGGAATTGGGCTCTGGATGCATCCTAAAATCTCAATCCCAGACTAAATTCCCCATCCCCTTTGGAGAACCTACCAAAACCAAGAGGCCAACTTCTCCCAGCACCATTCCTTTGGCATCAAAATCCAGGCAACAGCAGTGATTCTCTGGCAGCCCCAACTCTGACTAAGCCATGATTCATCCTCCTTTTTCTTCCTTTGATTCTTTTTTTTTCCCTTCTAAAGCAAACTTGGCAGCAAAGGAGAAGTCACGTTCATGTCTACGTTCAGTGCAACACGAGCCATCTGCTCAGGATGTGTCACGTTGGGGACTCGATGTGTGATTCCTGGTGGGAGCAGAGTTGCGCGGTCCAGCCCTGCACCTAGGGCAGTTTGGAGACATTGGCTGGGAGCCATGCATACATCACCATAGAGCATCATAGAACCATTTGGGTTGGAAAAGCCCTTCCAGCTCATCCAGTCCAACCATTCCCAGCCCTGCCAAGGCCACCCCTGCCCCATGGCACTGAGGCCTCGTCTCCACGCTGGGGGAACCCTTGCAGGGCCGGTGCCTGCAGCCCTGCCCTGGGCAGCCTCTTCCAATGCCTCAGCACCCTGGGGGCAAGGAATTGTTCCTCAGCTCCATCTAAACCTGCCCTGGGGCAGCTTGAGCCCGCTTCCTCTTGGCCCATCCCTTGTTCCTTGGCAGCAGAGCCCAGCCCCTCCTGGCTCCATCCTCCTCTCAGGCCCTTGCAGGGAGCCATCAGGTCCCCCCTGAGCCTTCTCCTCTCCACACTGAACCCTCCCAGCTCCCTCAGCCCTTCCCCATCACCCTTGGGCTCCAGGCCCTGCACCAGCTCCATTCTCTTCTCTGGCCCTGCTCCAGCCCCTCAAGGTCTCTCTTATAGTGAGGGGCCCGGAGCTGAACACAGGATTCCAGATAGGGCCTTAACTCTCACCTAGATGCAGCCATACATGTGCTCCATGGCAGGGCAGCACTTTCCAGCGCAGCCTCAGTTTACACGGATGTAAACAGTTCTCCCTACCCTAGGAGGAAGGTTGCAAAAGTCGGGCAGTAGGTGCCCCAATTCTTGTTAGTACATCAGCAACACCTTCTTGCAACAGAGAAAATCATTCCTCTGGGCTGACTGAGGGGTATTTATACACTTATTTGGAAAAAGAAAAAGAACCCAACTGGTAAACATCCAAAAAACCCATCAGTGGGATCCTGCAGAGGCCGAGGAAATCGGCTGTAATGTATTAGGAGAATCAGGGGCTCTCTAAAAGGTCAAGGAGGAAACCAAGTGGTTGGCCCTCCTCTTAGCCACAGGATGCTGAGCTGGTTTTGCTGCTAATGGCACTTCTTTGCATGGGCTTGGAGTCTGCAAAACTGCTGAGGGTCAGGCTCACGGTCGGGAGGGTTTTGCAAAGACTGGTACAAGTGGGCTTGGAGAGGAAGATGGAGACCTTGGTCCTTCGTGTCTGCACCTCCCCATTGCCCATCACAGTAATTCAATTTCAGGAATACATAAACAAGTAGTGAAGTGTGACCTGTACTTGCAGCATTGAGGTACCAGCGCTCCCAATCCTCATCTCACCCTCTCCCTGCTGCTGGTGGGACCATGATGAGCCTCTGCATCAGCCCCTGTGACACACTTGGGGGTTCTGCCATGGAAAAGAGGTTTTGCTGTGAGGGTGCTGAGGTGCTGGCCCAGGGTGATGGCCCAGAGAAGCTGTGGCTGCCCCAGGCAGGGCAGTGTTGGAGGCCAGGTTGGACACAGGGGCTTGGAGCAAGCTGCTCCAGTGGAAGGGGTCCCTGCCTGTGGGAGCAGGGGTTGGAGCTGGAGGAGCTTGAAGGTCCCTTCCAACCCAAACCAGTTTGGGGTTCTCTTAATCTGACATTTTGCCTTCATCATTTCTTGCCCTTTTCCCCCTTACCCTTGCAATCTCACACTCCTTTTCCTCCTCAACAGCATCAAACCTGCCGCACAGACACTTCTGCTGGCCGAAGAGCAACAACTATCAGGCAAAATAGTTTATTCACAGTATTATTTCAATTCAGGGCTTCCTGCAGTGATTATGGGATACCCTACACTTGCAGTCCCCTACCCTGAAATCAGAGGAGAGCTCTGATTTGACACCCCTCATGTTTGAAACTGGGAGCAGAGCAAAGCACATCGCGTGCCCTGAGCCACCCCTCCCTTCACCCATTGATGCAAACACCCATTCCCCTCTATGGGGACAAGCTGTCCAGTTTTGCAGCTATTGCACTCTAACTGTACTCTATGTGCTCATCAAACATCTTCCTTCCCCAACTGTAAGGAACTAGTCATTACTAACAGCTGAGCGCTGAAATGCCACCAGGGCAAGCACTTGGGCCTGCCACTCACATGCCTTTACTTACAAAGAGCTGCAAGCAAAGAAGGGGAAAATTCCCTGCGGTTCAGTCTCACACATTGGGAAATCCCCACAGAGGCTCAACCCCGCTGTATCAGCACCAGTCAACCACCACAGCAGGAGCTGATCCTGCCTTTGGTGGCAAGGGAGGCAGGAAAAACCACGGAGAGGCTGCAGAAACGCATGGGGCTGCGATTCCCAACACATCAGCAATAAGCAGCGAGAATCAGCTCTTGTGCAAGTGACCTGGCTTACAATGATGGGCAAGGAAAGAACCCCATCGTTTCACTGTCCACTGGCAATAAAGGGGCTCTCTATACTCTCAAAGTGCTTTTTCAACCAATTCAAGCCTCAGGACCTGTCTGAGCTCCCCTGTGTGCTAACACTCTTGTCTCCTGTGCGACACATAGATTCTGTTAGGGACAGTAATTGTGCCTGAAGCCAACCCTCTGTCATGCTCTGCCATCAGAACTGCTAGAACCAATTTATTTCCTATAAATCCCTTTTCATTTAGGAGCCCTTCAAGCAGGAGGATGAGGGTTCAAACCTTGTTTCTCTTGAGCTGTTGAGTTGTGCACTAGCTAGAGGCATTTGGTTGTAATCGGTTGAGTTAAAGGTAGATGGGAAAGGAAATGGGAGAGTTGCAAATGCATTGCTGGCCATAATGAATATGGGGAAGGAGGAAGGATGAGAGCCTGGACTTAATAACAATTCATCAAATTAGAAGCAAAATGGCTCAAGGATCCCTCCATTATCCCCAAAGAGAGGTGGCTGTCCCCAGCTGTGCTCAGGGTTTGAAAGGTCCCTGGGAATCATGGAGTCAAAGAATCACAGAATGATAGAACTGCAGAATGGGTTGGGGTGGAAAGGACCTTAAGATCATCCAGTTCCAACCGCCTGCCATGGGCAGGGAAAAGACCCAGGAAAGCTGAAAGCTTGAGATGGAGAGGTGTAAAATGGGTGGTGAGTAGCCAGGATTGATGACCCCACGGAGCCTCCACAATCAACGTTATTTAAAATCACAGCAAAGAGATTTCATCTCTAATTTCTGAGCATTACATTCTATAAAAGAATAAGCTTGGAACTAACGTTCTGAACCCACAACATCCATGGGGGCAGGGGCATGGCCCAACGCTGGCAGGTCTGCTCAGAAACACGTCCAAGGGGATTGAGCAACCTCCTGTGAAAGTTCCTGACCTTACAAGAGCAGTGCAAAACAAAACTCACCCCATAAACAGGGTTTGTAAACAGGCCGAAATCACAAACATGATTGACTCCATGGGTTGTGGAGACGGGAGATTTAGATGAGATATAAAGAAGCTGTTCCCTGTGAGGGTGCCCCATCCCTGGCAGTGCTGGAGGCCAGGTTGGACACAGGGGCTTGGAGCAAGCTGCTCCAGTGGAAGGGGTCCCTGCCTGTGGGAGCAGGGGTTGGAGCTGGAGGAGCTTGAAGGTCCCTTCCAACCCAAACCAGGCTGGGATTCCATGAAATATGCGGGTTTAAAAAGTGGTTAGAGGGTAATCAAATGGCAAGAGGTTGGGATATTCCAGTCTCTGGAATCTGCTACTGGTTGTCCTTGAGATAAAACCTGACTGCCTGATTTCAGGCCTGATCCCAAAAGAAAGGGTGAGGATCAGAGAGCCACAGTTCAGGGTTTAGCACTGTCAGTGGCTCTGAGTGGCCAATATTCACATTAGCCTGACACTGGGTTGTACCTCCTACTCCCAGGTTATGTGCAAGGAACTCCCCATTTGCCCTGTGATGTTAAGGGTGTGAAATCCCCCACTGAACGTCCTGAGTGTAAATCTACTTGACTTTAGACCACCTCCTCCCTAAGCAAGATGCCACAACAGCCTTTGACAAGGCACTGATCCAGCACAGAAATCCAACCAGTGTGTTTACAGCGTTACTCTATCCCAGCTGCCAGATCAGATATTACCTGTCCTGCTGCTGCCAGCATAAACCTGGCATATGTTACCATAGAGCCTTTCCCAGATAAATCAGCACAAACACACAGCACACATCCAAACCACAGCCCCATACCAGCTACTATGAAGAACATTAACTCTAGCCCAACCCATACTAGCACAGTGCTGCAAAGTGATGCAGCAAGTTGGAGATCAGCAGGAAGGAGCTAAAATCACAGCCCTCCACTAAGCATGGATTATTATAGAAACCAATACCATGGAGTTGCCCAATGGCTGAAGTTCATGAAGAGCTGAATTCCCAGTCCCGTGAGGCATTCGTGATGAGAAGAAGCATGGGCAGCAGATAAAGGGAGGGGATCCTGCCCCTCTGCTGTGCTTTGGGGGAATCCCTCCTGCAGCCCTGATCCAGCTCTGGGGCAGCAGCACAAGAGGGATGTGGAGATGTAGGAGCGAGTCCAGAGGAGGCCATGGAGCTGCTGCGAGGGCTGGAGCAGCTCTGCTCTGGAGCCAGGCTGAGAGAGCTGGGCTGGGGCAGCCTGGGGGAGAGAAGGCTCCTGAAGGGGAGACCTGAGAGCAGCTCCAGGGCCTAAAGGGGCTGCAGGGAACCTGGAGAGAAAGGGGCTTGGGACAAGGGCCTGTAGGGCCAGGCCAAGGGGAATGGCTTGAACCTGCCCCAACAGGGCAGCCTGAGCTGAGCTCTAAGGCAGAAGCTGTTCCCTGTGAGGGTGCTGAGGCGCTGGCACAGGGTGATGGCCCAGAGAAGCTGTGGCTGCCCCATCCCTGGCAGTGCTGGAGGCCAGGTTGGACACAGGGGCTTGGAGCAAGCTGCTCCAGTGGAAGGGGTCCCTGCCTGTGCGTGGCAGGGGCTGAAGCTGGAGGAGCTTTAAGGTCCTTTTCAACCCAAACCATTCAAGTGATTCTATGGTTCTGGATGCAGCTCTCCTGCCTGAAAGGCCTCAATGACAGCTATGACCCCCCCCATGGATGAGTCTATTCAACTCATTTAGAGCTGAAAATGGTCACCATCTGGAAATCACATCCTGTCATTATCCCATGGACTTTGCTATTGAACTATTTCCTAACATCTTATTAACACCCACCTTTCATTAACAGCCTGGATCGTTATCTCATCGTTGCAGGTTATTAAATCAAACAATGGCAAAGGCTGTGGCCTTTCATTCTGAGGCTGACTCACCTCCTGATGCAACAAGCCCAGGCCAGTGGCACCCTCAGCATCGCCATGGTAACCAAGAAGCTTCTAAAGAGATGTAGGCAATGATGGCATGAAGCCAGATACCCAGGAGATGCTGGGGAATCTCTTCAAAGTGATGCAGAAAGCTACAACATGAAAGCTTTTGGGAAGAAAAGTGGTGGTTTGTATTCCTGTTGGTTGAGGAGGAGGTGCTTGTAGGAGCAGCATGCACTGGATTAATCACAGCCTAGGAAAAAGGGTGTTTTTTTATCCCTGCTGTCATTCCCTACTAATACTGGCTTCTGATACAGGGACTTTTAATCAAGGAGTGATGAAATGCCATCCCAAGAAGCAGCATCCCAGGAGTATATGCACTGCTTGGAAGGCTCAAATGGAAATGTCCCTCGAGGGATGCTGAGCAGCAAGGAGATGTTTCCAGGCCTGAAGAGCTCCTGCTGTGTCTGCCTCCAGCCTGATTCATGTCATTTTGGGTGCCTACAAGGAACTGGTCACCTTTGACTTCTACCATCTGCAGAGAGAAATGAGCACTCCCAGAGCAACCCATTTGCCTTGCTGTGGATGTTGATTGTAAACCAGGATGAGATGTGTCCTGGAGATGTTTTTAGCACAAAGGGAGACCTCAGTGTTCTCTGCATCCAAAGCCACCCAACACACACCTCAGTGTGCTCCAGCACGAGGTGACACAAAGCACAATTCCTTGTTCACCCCAGAGTCCCATGCAGGGAGGAAGAGTAAAGCTTTGGTGAGGAGATGCATTTTGAAACCACATACGTGCTGGGGATCCTTCCACCTACACCCTCATAGGCACATCTGCCATATCAACAACCTGCTTAACCCTGCTTCCTCACAAGCCTGGGATGATACAGGCAATGGCAGGTGATGGTCGTCCAACAGAGCCCTACACACCTCCACTCTGGCCAAGAGGAACTACTCTTGAGACCAACACCACTCCTCAGGCTGAGCTGTTCCTTGAATCAGACTCCCCAGGGGTTCACCTCTCCATTCAACGGATGGAAAACCACAAGGCATTAAGAGGTGAGGTCTAACTGACTGTTATCATGTGCTTTTAAACCTGAGACCTGCAGAAACTGCTTCAAGACAAGGAAGAGAGAAAGCGTATGGTCAATGGGTTGAAATGGAGAACACTGATTTTTCCATCTCTTTTGCTGGAGCTCTCTACAGTGAAAGCTTCCCCCAGGTAACCTTGCAGCTATCTGGTTTCCTAACAACCCTCCTAACCAATTCTTGGAGCCAAATCACTGGAATCAGATCACACAGGTTGCTGGAATGCAGAAGTTAAATAGCGACATTCCCTTATCAGGGTTTTCCTATTTCTTTTCCTGCTTATAGGGCAAAGATTTTCACTTATCTAATTCCTAGCAGATGTTTTTAATTCATGCATTTCCTTTACTCTTTTCCACGCCATGGAGACCTGGCTGGGGGAAAATAGATAAATAAATGAAAAAGGGCTAAAATGATCCAAAACCATCTCCAGAATTCCTGCTTTCCCTGATATTTTTCATCAGGCATGAGAAGATCTTAACAGGAAATCTCCCTGCAACTTTGGGATGAGATGAAACAACATGGAGAGCTTCCTGCCAACGCGTTTTCTCCAATGCACTGAGATTTTCCAGCCCACAGTGACAAGTTGCTAACAAGTCCTTGGAAAAAAAAAAGATAGGAAATGAAACAAATTCATCTTAAAGGTTGGATTTGTGCCCTGAAGTTTACCATGCAGCTGCAAACCAGCCCTGCATGCAAACTGCATCCTCCTGGCAGTTTGATAGGAATCGCAAGGGAAGATGCTGTGCTTCATAGAGCTAGGAAGCGGCCCATTTTCCTCTCAAAGCAACTGCTATTCCTTGAGCTAAGAACCAGAGCCATGTATCTGAAAAGGGACCAACAAAGATGCTGGGGAGGGACCCTTCATTAGGGACTGCAGTGACAGGGCAAGGGGTAATGGGTTCAAACTGAAACAGGGGAGGTTTAGACTGGATCTAAGGAAGAAATTCTTTGCTGTGAGGGTGCTGAGGCACTGGAATGGGTTGGCCAGGGAGGTTGTGAGTGCTCCATCCCTGGGGGTGTTCAAGGCCAGGTTGGATGAAGCCTTGGGTGCCTTGGTTTAGTGTGAGGTGTCCCTGGTTATGGCAGGGGGGTTGGAACTGGATGATCTTGGGGTCCTTTCCAATCCAAACCATCCTGTGTTTCTCTGTGGTGGTGGCACTGGTGAAAGCCCATGTTTCCATTCACCAGGAGCTGTCTCCATCAAATAGGATGGAGAAGGGGGAAAACCGCTTTCATTGCATCTGTCTCAGTATTTCTGCTGTCAAGGAATCCCAGCACAAACCCAGTGCCCCAGATAGGATTCAAGTTTTGCTTCTCACTCCTTGAAAAACAAGCAGGAGAAACGGGCTCGCTCCATGTGTTCACCCCCACCGTACCCATGTGCAACTCTGCACCGCACCAGTGGCTCTGTGCTTCTCTACTTGCACCTCCTGGCTTGACGCCTGTGGCAATGGTAAGGTCAGAGGGAAGGTTCACATTTCCCAGCCTTGCTGTTTACCCAGGGCTCAGGCTGAATGAAAACAACTGCTAGAGATAGGCCTGAGTAAACAAGAGATTTGCCAACTTCCCAATAAAGAAAGAGAGCCGGGCTCGGGCTGAAGGCATGACCTTCCTTTGCTTCCTGTTGTGCGCTTATCATCCAGGTTCGGATTGTTTCAGGCACATAAATGATGGGCATCTCATTCCCAGCGCTGGGTGAAGGTGCTTGTGGTGCTTTGTAGGATGATTGTGGCTCCCGACCTGTGCATTAAGCCACCCGGAGCTGCGGTCTGCACACATGAAGGTGCCAAGACCCATGGCAGTTTGCATGGGCAGAGCGCAGAGCACTTCCCAAACCTGCCAGCTGTGCAAAAGCAAGGTCCTTCTGCTGTTGTGGCTAATGGGGATGCCACCAGCAGGGGTTTGGGATGAAGGCAAGGGTGGCCAGAGGGTCAGCAGCTGCAGTCCTCCACATCTGCAGGACATGGATGTGTTGTGTGTCACATCCTTGAGCTACTTTATAAACATAGATGCTCATTTCAGAGCTAAATAACGCTGAAAACCCATCACGGACCCATCCAGTCCTGCCCCCCATGCCTGGATAAGCACAGCTCTCTTGCACACGTGCAAGAGCACACACACCACCACCTCGATCCCTAGCAGCCCATGCTGCTGCTGCCTTCAGATGCTACTCAAACCTCTGGTCCTTTTGCATTCAGACAGAGTCAGTCATCAATGAAACAGGGTGACTAAGTGCTGGCACATGCCAGCCTCATCCCACATTGCCTTGTCTTGTCTTGTTTGCAGCCATTAACCATCAAGGCCACCCAACCCCATTGCTGTAAGCTACAAGCACCACATCCAAAGCCAAGCCAGAAAAGGCAAGCTCAGGTTTTCCAGCATTTGGAATGGTAAAGCCATGCTCAAAAAAAGACTTCCTCCCACCTTAAATGTTCTCTGCCAAGAAGCTGCCCAAATCACTGCTGTTGCAACAGCCATAGAACATTTAATGGTTTATTAAATTGCTCTCCTGTCTATGGTGCCAATGGGTTCGACTTGTGTCTGAGCAGCTCAGCTGCAGCCAACAAGTATGAAAAGGAAGAAAAGGGGAAAACACTGCAGCAACCAGAGGTGATTTCATGTTTAGGAGGACCAAAGGCTTTGCAGGCTGCATTCCCCTACGTGCATGTTCTCCACGCCTGGAAGGAGGCAGAAATCCATTTGCCTTTGGCAAATCAACCTTGGAGAAACAAATAAACACAGAAGTCACTGCTTGGCAGGTGCCTCTTCTGTCTCAACTCTTCCTGCTCGGGTCAGTTCAACAACATAGAGATTTTGGCAGCAAAGCCACTTCTGAGTCCCTCTTCCCACCGCAAAGCCTCAGCCTCATCTATGAACAGGATCCAGCTGATAAATGGGCCCAAGTTGGAGAACAAGCCAATAGTTTCTTCCTTTTTTTTCCTTCTTTATTATTATATCTGGGGTCTTTTGCAAAGGGAATGTTGTTTTCAGAGCATGGATCCATCCCTGGAGCACCGGTGTTGGCACACAGCAGGGCAGCATCCCATGGCACTGGAAGTGGAGGGGCTTCCTCAGTCTGCCCAAGCCCAAATCACAGCCTCAGTCCTAGTGTCCCTGCTAGAAATCCCTTGCTAACAAGGAAGATTCATATGAAGATTAGTGAGTGGGAGAAGAAAGCAAGTCAAACCCTCCAAATTGGGCACCAGGCATGCCAAAGTCTCCTATAGGCATCAAGGGTGGGATGTGTTTGGCAGCGTTCAAGGCCAGGCTGGATGAGGCTCGGAGCAAACTGCTCTAGTGGAAGGGGTCCCTTCCCATGGCAGGGGGTTGGAGCTGGAGGAGCTTTAAGGTCCCTTCAACCTAAACCAGTCTGGGAGCCTATGAAGGGAGAACTTTCCTCCAACTAAACTTATATTGGTGACTAAGGATCCTTTACTCCCTACTTGTGCAGGGGAACCTGGCAGCGTCCATTTATATTTTAAGGGTAGGACTAATCCAGTCTCCAAGGCACCGAAATCTGCCAATCACTCAGTGGCCTTCAAGCCACGAGCAAGACACGCACAGCACAACCCATCCTCCTGCCTATGCCGAAGCAGCTGGGATATCCTGCTCAGAACAGGGAACTCGCATCCCTTGTGGGGCTTGTAGCCAGATCTGTGTGCAGGAGGCAAAACCACCCTATTTCTCTCCCAGTACATCTAGGACACAAACACCTCCTGTCCCAGCCTGTTATCCCTGTTGTTTACCCATCTCAGCTGTCCTCCATGTTCCCTGGAAATACCCGGAAAGCCCAGCAGCCCCTCTGGCACGGCTCAATGCCCCTTTGGCATGTCTCTGGAGGAGGCTGCAGCTGCTTGGGATGGTTCTGGGTCAAGCACGCAGAGCCTGGCAGCCTTTCCTCCCTTGCGTGCATGCGAATGGAGCATGCACAGCCCGTGCCTGCTTCCCGGGGCTGGCACGTGCTCCGGCGTCCCCGGCATTCCCGGTGTCCCTGCGTGCCAGCGAGCTGCTGCCGGCCAACAAGCCATGAGCACCTCAGTAAACAGGCTCAGGTCCCTGCCCTGCGTCAGCCTGAGCAAACAGGCTCCGGAGCTGAGCGCCAGGCCTCGAGGAAGGGGATAAATCAGGGTGTCCGAAGGGTTGTAGCTGTTTCATACCAACCCTGACGTGTCCTTGCTTGAACTCTGGCATCGGGAGAGCACAAAGTCAGGCTGGGGCTGTGCAAGAGCATGGAAGCAGCTCCTTCTCCCGGTGGATTTATCCTCACCCCTTCCCCAACCCCAAAGTAGCATCATTTCCTCCCAGTCTATTTCACAGGGAGACATTTGCCTCTCCACCTCAAACAATCTATTCCAGGGCTGAGCAAAGCTTTCCCTGATTTCCAACCCAAATATCCCCCGCTGGGTTTAACACCCTGTTCCTATCCACATAGGCTGATCCTGAAGCTCCACATTGCACTGTGGTAGGGTATGGACCACTGATGCACGCCAAAAGGTACCACCATGGTGCAGACACACTGCAGGGTGCACTGGCACAGCCAGGATTGACGCAAAGTGAGCTGGATCTGTGGATAAGAGCAGCTAAAGCCACAATCACCATGGCCTCCAGCCTGTAGCTGCATCCTGCCGTGCCTCAGTTTCCCCTGAGTCAAGTGATAAAGCTGGAAACCATCCAATGAGGGTTGAAGGACTGAGGAGAAGGAGAATAAATGTCTCAGCAGCCAACTATGAACAAGCAGCATGACGAGCCTGGAGAAAATAATTATGAAGATCCAATGGGAAAGCCCAGTTCTGGACTGGTTTACCAGGAAGGCGGCATAGAAAGTGCAGGAGGTTGGAGTTTGTGACCCAGATGGTGCTGGTTCCTCAGCACCAGGGAAGGGCATGTCCCACTCCATGCTCCATGCTTTTGGAAGAGGTTTAATCTAGGATGCTGTTTCCAGAATGGAATATATGGGAGAGCACAGGAGTGATTTTGTGCTCCAGGAATGAGAAAACTAGAGTGGAAAGTATAGGAATAGCTTTCAGGATGAAAAAGAATGCTATGAAAACAGTAATAGATGTTCTTTATAGCAAGGAATATTCCAGGTAGATAACAGGAAAACTTGCCCAAGCATTAGGGGGTGTCTAAAGTGAGATCTCCCTGCCCATGGCAGGAGGCTGGAACTAGATGGACTTAAGGTCCTTTCCAACACGAAAACAGGGGAAACCCACGATGGAAACCTAAACTTGCATGTGTGGGTTGGATCTTGGTTCCCACCCAGAGCTCATCCCTCCTCCTATGTATCGGATCAGCCACACAATGGTGTTATGCAGGGCATAAGAAGCAGGGGCTGCCCCACAGAGATGTGTGTGGCTGCGTGTGTGCACGCACGCACTGGGCAAACTGGGATCTGCCTCCCAGCTGCTGGTTTGGAAATCCTCCCACGTCCCTCAACCCGTGCTCCTCTGATCCGCAGCCTTTGGGGTTGTTCCGATGCCCAGGTGAGTTTCTCCATCGCCAAGGGTGTGTTAGGGGATGGTTCGGCATGCCAGCCGGCACAGCTCCTGGTGCCAAAGGGAATGTCTGAGGTGGTGGGATGCCACATTGAGAGTGGCAGTGTGTGTGGGGGGATCTCAGCACTGGGATAAAGCCCAAGCCCATGCTCAGCTTCATATGGAGGGGTTGGACACTTCTTCATGGACCAAGTGCAGCCACATGGGCTTTCCCTATGGAGACAAGCTGGGAACACTGGGGCTGCTCAGCCTGGAGGAGGGAAGCTGCCTGGAGACATCAGAGCAGCTCCAGTGTCTGAAGGGGGCTACAGGGATGCTGGAGAGGGGCTCTTCATTAGGGATAGTGACAGGACAAGGGGTGATGGGTTCACACTGAAACAGGGGAAGCTCAGGTTGGAGATAAGGCAGAAGCTCTTTCCTGTGAGGGTGCTGAGGCGCTGGCCCAGGGCGCCCAGAGAAGCTGTGGCTGCCCCATCCCTGGCAGTGCTCAAGGCCAGGTTGACCACAGGGGCTTGGAGCAAGCTGCTCCAGTGGAAGGGGTCCCTGCCCATGGCAGGGGTTGGGACTGGATGAGCTTTAAGGTCCCTTCAACCCAAACCAGTTTGGGGTTCTGTGACTCTTTAACACAGCTACTGAGGGTGTTCTTCAGCTGGTGGCAAGGATAGAAAGCACCGGGGTCACGCTCACAGTGTAAATACATCAAAGTCCTTCCCCCTCCATGCAGGAGGGCGGCAGGACACCAAAATGAGGGTTTCTTCCAGCATCCTGAGCTACTTGGTGTGTTGCTGGCCCTGGGAAGGCAGGTTCCAGCCATGCCTGCCTGCTCCCAGGGTAGGAAATGAGGATATGCTATCAGCAACTGCATCTTCACGTGGTTTCAGCTCCCAGACTAAGGAAGCCTGGGAGGTGGGAAGAACCCATCTCTCCTCACCAGAGGGTTTCTGGGGAGCAATCAGGGTGCCCCAAACCCCCACTGGGCCTTACAGACCCCACCTTTACAACAGTTTGAAGTCGGGGGAGGGTTTCACCTCCAGCTGGTGAGAGAAAAGGGATGCGAGTCCTCTTCCCACCACAGCTTGGCATGCCCTCCATCATGGAATGAGGTGGGCTTTGCTGCTTGGTGCACAACACCAATAGCATCAACCACTCATCACAGTGGTCCTCAAACCCGTTAGAAGCTCTCCATGAGTAAATGGTAAAGTGTAATGTCAAAGAGGCAGCGTGGAGGGATCATGCTCACCAAGAGCTTTCTTGGAGCTGCAGGGACGTGCTGTGTAGGGTGTGATGGGGGGACAGGCACCTGCTGCTTTGGGTCATTTACTTGTGTTGCGCTCAAGAAGGCAGTGAGGTGCAAGGGGATGCAGTGAAACCAAAAGCCAGATGGAAAATACCCTGGCAAGAAAGAGCAGCCAGGGGTTAAAGCAGGACAACGAGGGGGTTTCCAGCCTTCCAGGAAAGGTGCTGACTGAAAACAAGGTGATGGATTGATTCAGGCATGAGCTGGTGAGTCAGGAGAGATGGAGCCACACGTTTCCTCCTGCCCTTTGAGCTGCAAGCAGACATCTATCGACATCTGTGAGCAGGCACCTGCATCTGTGAGCAGGCACCTG
>NDXB01017432.1:58995-85360 GCA_002631895.1 Agapornis roseicollis | reverse complement strand
GAAAAAGAGCTGCATATGGTAGTTAAAACCCCCCCCCCCCCCCCCCCCGAAAAGGTAACATTTCCCAACTGGCTGTATTTTCACAGTAATTTTTCATGTGCTGTTTTGCAGCTTTTGTTATTTCTAACAAAAGCTAATGTTTCATTTTTAAAGCTGAAGGAATATGTAGATAATGCTGTTAGTTTTTTTGTTAAAGCTGCTCATTTTACCACTTGGAAAACTAATCATAGAATAGTTAGGGTTGGAAAGGACCTTAAGATCATCCAGTTCCAACCCCCCTGCCATAGCAGGAACACCTCACACTAAACCATGGCACCAAAGGTTCTGTCCAACCTGGCCTTGAACACCACCTGGGATGGAACATTCACAGCTTCACTGAGCAACCCATTCCAGTGCCTCAGCACCCTAGCAGTAAAGAACTTCCTCCTCATATCCAATCTAAACTTTCCCTGTTTAAGTTTTACCCATTATCCCTTGTCCTATAACTACAGCCCCTAATGAAGAGTCCATCCCCAGTGTCCCTATAGCAGCCTTCTCTTCTCCAGGCTGAACAGCCCCAACTTTCTCAGCCTATCTTCATATGGGAGATGCTCCAGTTTCCTGATCATCCTTGTGGCCCTCCTCTGGACTTGTTCCAACAGCTCCATGTCCTTTTTATGTTGAGGACACCAGAACTGCACACAATACTCCAGGTGAGGTCTGACGAGAGCAGAGTAGAAGGGCAGGATCACCTCCTTCAACCTGCTGGTCACGCTCCTTTTGATGCAGCCCAGGATACAGTTGGCTTTCTGGGCTGTGAACGAACACTGCTGGCTCATGTTCATGTTCTCATCGACCAACACCCCCAAGTCCTTCTCCGCAGGGCTGTTCTCAATCTCCTCTTCGCCCAACCTGTAGCTGTACCTGGGATTGTTTGACCCAGGTGTAGGACCTTGCACTTGTCATGGTTCAACTTCATGAGACTGGCATCAGCCCACTTCACAAGCGTGTCAAGGTCCCTCTGGATGGCATTCTTTCCCTCCAGTGTATCCACCGAACCACACAGCTTGGTGTCATCGGCAAACTTGCTGAGGGTGCACTCAATCCCACTGTCCATGTCAGCGACAAAGATGAGAACATATAATGTCCTAATGAGGACATGAAACTACAGATCTTGAAAGATAGTAGGGAAATTTGTGTCAAGCCTCATTTTATGACTAAATTGTAACGCACATATTAAGTTCTGAAAAGAGACCTTGTTAGTTTAGTTCATGATCTTCTAGATGTTCATTGGTTTACAATAAGATTTATTATCAAAAGTTGTTATAAGTTTTCTTTGAGCGTATGTAGATGTCAATACTCATGATCTGTTTTTTCATCTCTTCACTGGTAGCTGGGCTGACTTTGACTAAATAATAGTCAACATAAAGTGTGATGCTGCATTACCTTCTCAGTCATCTGGAAATGGAAAGATTTTTTGTCTAAATGGAATTACACACCCAAGTTCTTAAGTTGAAAATGGGCTAAGTCAAAATAATCTCTTAGTGCAGAATACTCTACAGTAGGTACAGTACTATAATACAGTTCAGAAATGCTTTGATTTTTTTTTTCTTTCCCAGCATGCAGTGTTATGACTTTTTAAAGTTGAGGGGCAAGGAGAAGAAAGGTCTCAAGGACACTTTTGCTGCTGTCATAAGGTATAACTGCATTTCATAGAGTGAGTTCAAATTACTTCAGGAATTTCTCTTGCGGCTCATGACAGTAAGATTGATTCAGGTAAATAATCTGGGCATTTAACTAGTGTAACCAAGCAGCCCCAGCCAGCCTTCATGCTGCCCCAGGCTATGTCCTTGGTGCAGCCTGTCCGAGTATGTTGACATGAGCTTAGCCTTGGCCTGCCTGCCATGCGAATGCTCTCAGGGGACTGGACTGGCTTTGACATCACGGAAGGATTTAAGACTTGCTTCTTTAGACCCAGGGAAAAAGTAGGAAGCAGGCAGCCAGACCACTTTTCATGCAAGCAAAACTTTAAATAAAGTTGGAAACCAGTACACATGAATGAACACAAACACAGGACAAGCACATGTTTTAGACTATATAATGGCTTACAATTTATGGCTAAGGAATGCAGCAGTGGAAATGACATCCAGTTAAAAGTTCTTTCTCTCTGGAAGTCACAGAAAGTGAAGGACAGCAGTATATCTTTATATATGATTTTAAACAGCATCTAATATGTTGATGTCTCTTCCCAAAATGCCCTTGTAGTAGCACTGGGGAAACATAGGGCTTCACAGAAGTTGGAAGAGGCCTCCGCATTAAACAAGAGAAATGAATGGGTGGGGAAACATGCAATGAGCTATGTTTGTAGGAAAAGACAGTGAGATCCTTTTGTAGTCCATATCCACCCTGCAAAATAAAGCAGGCATTTCTGAAATGAGGAGTAAAGAGAAGGCTCCGAAGAGAGTGAATATGAGGTCAAATTTGAAGTGACAAGCAGTGCAGAAAGAGAGAAGAGGATCCCTCAAGGATCAGTACTGGGACCAGTACTGTTTCATATCTTCATAAAAGACACAGCGGATTGAGTGTACCCTCAGATGAGACCAAACTGAATGGTGCCGTTGATATGCTTGAGGGAAGCAATGCCATCCGGAAGGACCTTCACATGCTTGAGGAGTGGGCCTGTGTGAATGTTACAAAGTTCAACAAGGCCAAGTGCAAGGTTTTGCACCTGGGTTGGGGTAGTCATCCAGCTTAATATAGAATTGGGAATAAATAGACTGAGAAAAGCCCTGCAGAGAAGGACTTGGGGGTACTGGTGAATGAAAAGCTCCACATGAACTGGCAGTGTGTGCTTGCAGCCCAGAAAGCCAACTGCATCCTGGGCTGCATGACAAGAACTATGGCCAGCAAGTTGAGGGAGGTGATTCTCCCCTTTTACTCCTCTAGTGAGTCCCTTCCAACACATTCTATCTTTCTATAATACAGAAAGTAATCTTGTCATATAACATACTTACTAGGTCTTTTTTTGTCTCTTCCACATGTCCTGAAAACCTGTTTCTTCGGGGGTTTAAGTTTTCAGTGTAATTTAGAATAAGCCCCTAGGCATGATGCAGTTGAGCATTTTGATGTATTTGATCGAGTGAACTTTCAAAACAAAAATATAGTTGAATCTTAACTTAAGAGGTCACATCCACCCTAGCGCATTTTAATTGAGATTAGATTGGGAAAGACAGACCATTGCCTCAGCTGTTTCCTGACAGCCTTGCAGGTGATGCTGGTCAATAGAAAGGGTTATAGTTACACTAACCCTAGCAGACACAGGGAAATCAGAGTTAACTACAGTGACTGAGTGACAGGAGATTAACATTTCTGCCTGTTTGAGGGCTAGCAGGGAAATATCTGTAGGAAAAGATTTGACCTCTAAATAATTGCCTCTCTCCAAAAGGCAATAAAACAAGAAACTGTTCAAGGATTCAAAGAATTTGTAGAGTTTCACATCTCAACTTTTCTCCAGCAGAGGGAAAACTGGTTAAGTAAAATTCCTTTCACTTGCCTGTTGTGACCAACCTATAGTTGTGCTGGGAGCTTCAGGACACCATTTACAATCACCTACTTCTCACATACTTCCACCTGTAACATTAAACCTGCAGGATAATTGAGAGATAAATGGAAGTTTCCAATATTCAGAGCTTTCTACAGAAGCAAGGAATATAGTATATTCACACCTAAAATAAAAGGTGCTAGGATCCTTAGAAGCAAGATCCCTTGGTATCTTGTTTGTATACACCAGCAGAAGCTCAACCAAAACAGTATTTCTTTGCTGTCTTCACATGTATGTCTGTTCTTGAGGGAGAGTCTGAATGATAAAGAGCTCAGTCACTGCTAAGAGAAAATCAGGGGAAAAAAAAAAAGATAAGGTGTTAATGACTGTGCTGTGTCTCGCTTGCCATTACTTCAGTGTGATCTAGAAGCTGGGTGAAAGCACTTGGCATTTTGGTATCTTTTTCTGAACTGATTTCTATGTTTGGTGTAGATAGTTAAGGTCCTACAAAGGCTGATGGAAGCTACAGGTAGACTGATCTTGTGCTTTTCGTCAAAATAGCATCACCAAGCCACAGTGAGTAGATGTTACGAGATCTGTTCTGTTGTATATTTCTCATTTGCAATGCTGCATCAGGGATCAGACTGAATTTTAGCCCATGGCTTGGCCTGGCTAAGGCCAAATATTAATTTAGTCTCAGAATTCCCCATTTTAGTTATAATGCTTCTGCTTTTCTGTAATATGTCCACATTTTACAGGTAGGATTTCAGTTATGTATTTGTTGCAATTCACTGCTTGAAAGCTGAATGCAGGCATAGGTCAGCTGAAGAGAACAGAATCTCTAATGCAATGCAGCGGATTATATAAACAACAAATTTATTTGCTTTATGAGGACAATCAAATTCAACAGATGAAAAAGATTTGAAAAAGTAAGTGTAACCCTGGAGGTAACAGAAGCTCTCATTTTCCTCTCCTGTTCAATCACTGAATAATCTCTAGTGATGTTGCAGAGGCATACTAAAATTTGATCTAGACCAGGATGGTTTTCTATATTTTTTGTCAGCTGACATTACTTCCTAGAGTTTTGCTGTGTCTAACACATATATCTTTGCAGTCATGTATCCAGATAACAATTTAAGCAACAATCATTTCAGATTAGATGGATTAAGAGAAGAAAAAAAACCCCGTTTCCTAGACATAGAATAGTTTCTGGCATTTATATAGCCTCCTCTGAACAAGTATTGTTAACTGGTTTAATCCTCAGTATCCTTGTAAAGCAGACTATTATCATCATCCTAATTTCACAGCAGGAGAAATGTGAGTATCAAAGGCTAGATTATTGCTCAAAACTTATAACTTACATGGCAAGTCTAATTTGAATCCACAGAACTTCATTTTATGATGTAATCATGATGTCCTTCTTCCTTCAGGGCAAAAAAGCTGTTGTACTCAAAGAAATAATGGTTGCCACAGCATGGAAAACACAACATAAAACTATTCTGGGCCTGTAATTCATTATAATAAATCTATTTTTATTATAAATGACACTATTTAATGCAACTCAGAAATCTGACAGAGTCCAAATGAAAACAAATCTGAGGTCCCTTGTCTGTTAAAGTACAAGGTGTTGAAGAGCTTTGTTCCTCTGATGTGTGGTATAGCAACTGCTTTCAAACTAAATTTATTTGTAGGCAGTTGACAAACCTTTACTCCTGATTTATCAAAGAGCCCTTCGTCTTTGGTAGTTTTGTACTGGGACACTGCAGACAGTTCACCTTCTCTCTGCATAGTGCTTCACTGAGCTAGTTTATTTCTTTTAATTTCTTCCAGTTACTTAGGCTCTTCATCTTTGCTGATCTCTTCTACCTGGTATTCAGTGACAGGATGTGTGGGAATTGTTCAAAGCTGTATGAGTATCAAACTAGATATTAGGAAACATTTCTTTACTGAGAGGGCAGTCATACATTGGAACAGGCTTCCTAAAGAGGTGGTTGATACCTCATGCCTGTCATTGTTTTAGAAGCATTTGGTCAATGCCCTTAATAATATGCTTGAATTTTTTGTCAGCCCTGAAGTGGTCAGGCAATTGGACTTAGACAATTGTTACAGATCCCTTGCAACTGGAATTACTCAATTCTACCCTATCCTGTCTTGATGATGTCAAATCTAAACAAATTGCAAACATCGTTAGTACTACCGCTTGCTATACATAAATCTCATGCTCAAAAGTAGTCATCCCGGTTGGTTCTGTTGTTACATTACTTACACATAAACCCAAACAACTGCTACTAAAGCACAGTCACAAATCAAACCACCCTCAGTAATTTCTAATTCTGTCTTGGGTAAAATCGATACCTAATTGGCTGCAAACCAAGATAAAGATAAGAAAAAAAAAGTGGAAAGATTGGGTTCCCATCCTTTATACCTACCACTTATCATACGACAGCTCTCATTGCCTGAAAGGCAGTGTGAGCTCTGTAACAAAGACCTTCATCCAGCAGCAGGATGCTTATCTGGCAATTAAAAGGTTCTTCCATCATTCCTATATCAGAGCACCTCCAGCACATCATTCATGCAACTGATGGAAAGATCATTTTGGACAACAGAAGCTGCAGCAACAGGGCAGGTGGTATAGGAATATGGAGGAAGGGAGAACTCATAAGAACCTGTGTTTTAGCCAGAGGCAGAATGAAAGATAGTGCTGAGGAAGACTCAGTAGATAAAATAAATGCCCAGAGCTTCTGAAGATTTTTCATGTGTGTGAGTGTTAACAGAACTGTAGACAGAACAGTCTACTGTCAAGCAAAAAGACCCCAAGTAATTCACAAGGCAAGATAGCCAGTGGTATTCTTCTACAAAAATAACCTCATGAAAATAAAACTTTTGATTTCCTTGTGCAGTGTTCTTGGTCTCAGCCTAAGTGGAACACTGTAGGGAACAACTGGAAGAACTGTTTTCTCTAAACATGCATTACACACATAACCAAGGATAGGGAGCTCTAAACCCACAGCAAAAGTGAACACAATGTCACATTTTTACATACATTAATGTACTTTAGCCATAGCAGAATTGGGGCGGGAATATATCAGCATAAGTTCATCACAGTCAGATGGAGCCTTTGCTTTAATCCTTGTGGGCAAATCCAGAGTCCATGAGGGAAGAAGTGAAAACACAAGAAGAAAATGGGTAGGCAGAACACCATATTGACTATGGCTGAGCAAACACATACATTTTTCAAGTGTCAAAATACCTCTCATTGTTATGCTTTAAACTTTCAGCAAAATGGGAGTTATTTCAAAATGATCTGGAATCACACGTCCCATATTACAGTAGTAATAGACCCTTCATTTCTCCTCATGAAGTAAAATGTTGCCGTGGGGACTGATAAATTTGCTGCCGTCTGTCAGTCAGGATCCATCAATCATACAGCAAAGCCCTAAACAATTCTGACTTAATGAAATGGGAATAGGAAGTAGAAGGATTCATTTTATTACTATTCACTGAAGCTCTTTGCCTATACTTGTTCCTAACACTGCTTTAGAAAACTCATCTTAAGTTTCTCTTAGGTAGGAGGAATTAAATTCACATGTGCCACCCCTTCTGTATTAGTGTATGGGTGCTAGAAGCTCACTCTAAGGCCAGGGAAGAGCATGTGTGAGACAAATAGGAAAACTGGTCTTTCTTTTCTACAGCAATAACCCCATTGAAAGCAACAATGCTGAACCCAGGGCACTGTCTTAAACCAGTGTGCACTGAAGATATAATAGTATTATTAATATTGTACTTTTCATGTACACAAGCAATCCCTTTGAAGTTCATGTAGCCATGCTGGTTACATCGAAGTATGGGTAAAGAGAAGTTTCTTTCCTCTAACAAAATTACTATCCGCAGTTTATGATCCCTGCTGCTTTGATCTCTCACTTTGCTAACTTTGTATGAGAGATCATATTTCATGAGGACTCACTAAAAACTTTTAAATCATCAAGGATTATCTGAATAGTAAGCTATATCCATGAAAATACAGTAATATTTCTCAGATATTGATGTATGTGCTTTTGTTTCTGCGTTCTCTGCTCTTCTACCATGGAACAACTTCATTAGTATTATTTTGGTAGCAGCTTATTGAGCTGTTTTCTTCTCATCTCAACTGCTCTTGGGACGCTCCAGCTGCTCATTAAAATGCCTAATGGCCTGATAGTTACATTCAGCCCCATGCATTTGTAAAGCCTAAATTAGGTCCATCAAATAGCTTAGAATTTCATTTGGAAATGGAGGGAGGGATATTGCTAGGGAAGGAAAATAGTCTTGGTTGATCCAATAAGAAACTTCAGCAAATCCTCCTTTTTTGAAAAGGAAACCCAGGCTCAGAAACAGGCTCAGTACAGAACTTTCCCTGCCTTTGCTTCCTGGTCATCTGCCCATACCTCTCTTGGTGCTCAGGATATAACACCTTATAGAAGCTCACATGCCTCATGGGCAGCAAGGCTGAACCTAGGGATAAGTCTCAGGCACTTTCAGCTTGCACAAGAGACACATCTTAAGTTTCTTGCCTTAACTTGCAAAAACTTTTTCCTGCTGTCTCTGTCTTAATCCAATGTATAGATGCTTTTTAGATCAAGAATGCCACCTAGTCAGAAAATTCACTCCAGCTTCTGGAGGCATGTTCACATTATGCTTCCTTGAACTACAATGAGAATGACTAAACTATGCTTAAAACAAAAAAAAAACCAAAACAGAACAAAAAAGAAAACAAACAAAAAAAACCCCCAACCCTCAAAAAATAATTAAAAAAAAATCTAATTTTATAGAAAACAATCCAGAAATCCCCAAACCTCTTCCATTTCCCCATCCTGAGGACCACACCTGCACAACACGCATAGCTGCTGCATACAGTAGCAACAGTGTAGGATGGAATAAGTCCACACCATAAGCATCAGCACTTCAGGACTGAGAGCAGAACAACCCCGCTGCTTAGAAGGTAGGCCAGCAAAATACTTTAATCAGGAAGCTCAGTTGCAGTCAGGCATCTGTCTGGGAGTGAGGCAATTAACAGCAGCTGACACAGCCTGGAGTCAGCACTGGTAGCAATTTTCCCCTCTGGCTGCTTCCATAAAATCAAGGCAGCTGTGATGCCTATTGCCTGCCCTGCTGAACTCCTCGGGGTTTCTGGAGTCCTCTCACAAGCGTATAAGGAGTTGTTGCTACAGTAATTATCCCTTATCTGTCAGCATTCTGTAACGAAGAGGGTATTTGATTTGTATTTGTCTATGTGCAGAAACAGGTCACCAGGAGGGAAATGGGTTGTCTTATTTCAGTTATCATACAGATGACTATAAGCACACAGAGGAGGTTGTTCAGAGTGTAGCAATGTAACACTATTAGTCTTTTGTCAGTTTAATTTGTGGGATTCATAAGTTTACAAAGAAGCTGAGCACCAGCAGAAGTCAATTGCTTTTCTTAACCATACCTTAGTTCTTCACTTTAAGGTGATATCCCAGCACACTAAATCTGATGGCAGCAAGATGAGTACCAACAGATGAATTAGGCTCCTCTCCAAATGTACAGAAAAAATTAAGAAAACAAATGGCCAAAACCAATTAAGTGACTATTAGGAAAAAGCAGCAGTTCTGCTTTTCTACCTGACATGGTACATCTTTCTAGCTGTTTCTTCTTCCTTGCTGTGTTTCATCATTCCTTGTCTCTCCCCCTTCCTTCCTCTGGACCCCTTTCTTTACTCCTGTAATTTCTAAGAATGCAGCAATGGCTCCCCCTGTGATCTGTTACAACCTACTTGTGCTACCAGTTTTCTGGTGGCTACTCTGCCTCCAGTGGAAAAAATCTCACTTTATTACTGCATTGCAGTTAGTTGCCTGACATTTTAATATATTCAGTTAGCATTTCCATCAAGCTTAGTAAGTATATACTTAAACAGTAGTATATTTTTGGAGAAAAGAAATAACAGGTCATTCAATTCTAACTTGCCTTTGGTATCGAGGCATGAGGCTCAGGGGTCAGGCTGTACTTAACTTACGCAAGAGCGCAGTAATTTCATTGAAGTGCTCTGTCTGCAGTAACCTACCACTGTAAGAAATTTGAATCTAAATGTTAAAAATAAGGAAAGATATATGCATGAGTGAACATTGCTAGGTTTTGGGGTGCAGCAGGTAAATCCATGCTATTTGGGTCAAGCAATCAAGTTATCTATCTATTACCGTAGGAAGATCAGGATGCTAGGAGAGCTAGAATAGAAGTCCAACCAAACTACAAGTGTTAGTGGACTGTACTGACTCATGAAGTACTCCTGCAGTAAATCACTATCTAATCATTACTGCAGGTGCCTTTTCCTGCAGAAGAAGGTGGTGGGTATGATTATAGCAAAAGACTGGCTCCTCTCTGGCTAGCTTTTCTTATCATAAAATCATAAACTCATTTGGGTTGGGAAGCACTTTTAAAGGTTGTCTGATCCACCCCTGCAATAAGCAGGAATATCCTCAACTATATCAGGTTTCTGTGAGCCCTGTCCAACATGCCCATGAATGTTTCCAGGGATGGGGTAGCTACCACCTCTCTGGGCAACCTGTCAGAAGTGTTTCACCACCCACACTGAAAAAAATTCTTTGCTGCATCTAGTCTAAATCTACCTAAATCTTTTAGTTTAAAGCCATTACCCCTAATCCTGTCACTACAGACTGTATAAAAAGTCTGACCCCATCTTTCTTGTAAGCCCCCAGCAAGTATTGGAAGGCTGCTATAAGGTCTTCCCAAACTCTTCTCCAGGCTGAACCACCCTGTCTCAGCCTGTCTTCATAGGAGAGGTGCTCCAGCCCTCTGATCATGTTCATGGTCTCCTCTGGGCTTACTACAACAGGTCCATGTCCTTCTTATGCTGGGAACCCCAGAGCTGGATGCAGTACTGTAGGTGGGGCCTCATGGAAGCAGAGTAGAGGGGGAGAATCACTTAAACAGGTTCATTATACAGTCAGGATAGCAAGTTGGAACAATCATCCTGAGACATGTTTCAGCCAGATCATAGAATCATAGAATAGTTAGGGTTGGAAGGGACCTTAAGATCATCTAGTTCCAACCCCTCTGCCATAAGCAGGGACACCTCACACTAAACCATATCGCCCAAGCCTTCATCCAATCTGGCCTTGAACACTGCCAGGGATGGAGCACTCACAGATCACAACAGGTGAGCTAATAATGAAGATGTAGACCATAACACCTGTGTGAAGTTTGACCTGCCAGAGCACTATGTCCCTCAGAGCCGCTCAAGTGAAGCACAGCTGACTTCTATGAATAAAAACATAAAAGATACTTCCTTGAAAGAAATGTTTAGAAAAGGGTAGGGCAGTTTTGGGCATAATGAGTTGCCTCCAAGGTTCTCTGAGATACTATCAGAAAGGTAATGTCACACCTCCAATAGCTGTCACAGCAAGACTTTCTGTGCACTCCACACAATATAGTTCATGACTTCAGTGGCCTACTGAGATACTGGTTTGTCTGCAGTGAGACAAGGCTGTCTGCTCTCATGTCATACACAACGAAGTTGAGCATTTTATTAGATGGAATACATCATGTTTTGTTGGTTTTTTAGATGGAAAAAACCCACACATGCAGTAAAAGCAAAGTTGATGGATTTTGAAAGCGTCAATTTGTTTTGTTTATGCACCTCAGTATTCAGTTTATTCCCTACTGTAACTCATTGTTCTGATTTTTTTGAGAGGTGTTACTTGCATGCTTTGACATGCAATAGTTAGCCCCTCAACACACAGCCTGCCAGAAGGTGGTATAATACACAGGATGAGCTGCTCAATTACTGTCTGCCAGGGGTTTATGCAACAGCAATCCAACTTTTATCATTTCACTAATGTGTAACTGGCAAGGATTCATGGTGACCCCTGGGATGAAAACAGTGACTGTCACATCCATTGGCCCAACTTGAGACCTGCATAGTTCAAAGATTACCAAAAGCAGCACAACACATCACATTTAATGGATGTAAGCAGACACACAGTGGCTAAATTGTATGGTATTTCATCACAGACTGAATGGTAAGTTATGTTTTCCCTTTGTTATTTTTCATTTTAATTAATAATTGATAAAAAAGTCTGATCTTACTCTTCGAAACATGATGCTGGATTCCTTGAATGCACGGGGCAGCCATTTAGCTGAAGTTTACCAGCATTTCAAGTACAGCATCAAGTTGCCAGAGCATGACCTCCTTAGAGGGCTTCATTACTCCAAGAAATTTATGGTCAAACATAGAGCAGTATGGTATACCTTGGAAGTGGTGAAATCACTGTCCCTGGAAGTGTTTAAAAACTTTGTAGGTGAGGCCCTCAGTGACATGGTTTAGTGGTGGACTTGGCAGTGTTAGGGTAATGGTTGGACTTGATGATCTTAAAAGTCTTTTCCAACCTAGTTGATTCTGTATTCTCCTAGGGGAATTCTAGAGCACCTGCTTGGGTAGACATGTTCATTTTAGAATAAAACTGGCTTAACTACACTTGCCTCTTTTCTGTGAAAGCTGCTTGTCAGCCTATCTATCTCTTTCAGTTTGAAATTTCATTGCATTTGTGGGCAGAACTGACAGGCACCTTCCCTGTTTTGTTCTATCTGCAGTTCAGTGTCATTCAGTCAAGGCAACACAAAAAGTCCAGCACTCCTAAACAAATGAAAACAAATGTTTTATTTACAGGAAAAAAATCTGTACACTGTGCATACTTAAAAATATACAAAATCATAATAGAAAATATAGAAAGTGTTAAAATGTATACAAACACTGCTTAAAAATGTGACTCCTGTAAAATCTTAAGCTTTGTTATTAGAGTACACATTAATTTAAAAAAATCATCATACAAAATAATTCTCAAAGCTATTAAAAAAGTACACAGTCTATATTTGAATAGTTCAATGACTACATATTATAGAGAGTGATGGATGATGTGAATAAATGAAAGGCTTTTACACACAACTCTTTATTTCACAAACAAAACTCTGAAGCTGATCACTAAGCCAAAGAGAAGAAATTTGCAGTGTCAAAATTCATTCAATAATGCAGGTATGCCCAGACACGGGCTACTTTGGATTTCAAACAGTTAAATCAGGTATCCTCCTTGTGTATCAGAGGATAGCTCCCAGGAAAGATCCAGATGCTTTCTGATGGCAGTCTTCTAAATTACCTACTTGAAAAAAAAACCCAAATCCAATTTAATTTACTCAAGAAGCATCAACTTTAGAGAGCATAAAAGGAAAAATACTAGCCATTTATTTTGCAGTCAATGCATTTAATATCCTTTCGTGGTACATCTATGTCACTATCCAAATGGCATCTTCCATCCTTAAAAACTGCTGAAGAGAAGGAAATGAAAAAGTAAACCCCACTATGGCCTGGATCGGTCTACATTTGTTTTGAGCTCCTGTTTAATTCAATCCGTCTCTAAAATGACTGTGCTCAGTCTGTGCAACCACTGAGTGCAGACACCTGTCTTCATTTAAGAAAAAAAACTGTCTCAGTTTTCCTGCCTCTAGCAAGAGTTCTCCAGCAGCAAGTTCAGAAGTTGAATGTTTTCACCAAAGTGAAAGTGTCCGGACCAAAAGACATGCAATGATTTAGCTAAATTTGTCAAAGACAGTGCAGATTAAGGAGTGTAAATCACCCCTCACTCTCTCCCCAAAGGTACATATTTCTTGTATCATGGTAATTTCAATGACTTTACCAGAGTTTCAACACCATAAAACTACACAGCAAGGTAAAAAAAGATGTAGTACTTTAATCCAAGGAACGACTGAGCTGTGAGTTTATGCTTTAGAACAATGAAGGAATGCAACAATTTTTTGTCTAGCAAAAAGATTTCAGCTCAAAATGAGGCAAACCTCTATCTTTTTTTCTTGAATAGACAGAAGAATATCTTGATTTAACCATCCGAAGGATGAATGCATAAAATGATAGAGCACCACAAGTCAGAAAAGCTACAGAATTCACAGTGGAAAAAGAGAGTATAATGAAACTCAGAATAAGCTCAGTACGTTTCCTTAAGCTGCTGCTGTGTTTCTGATTTGTTTCAGCTAAGTTCACTGTTGTCCACAGCACCAGGGCACAGAAATGAGGCTCCACAGCTTCTGAAGGCAACTTGCTCCTACTTGACAGTAATACTTCATGAATTTTAAACCTGCATTATTGCAACATGTGTGAAGGGAGCTCAGAGGTCCAGCAGCAGAGAGATTTGCTTGGCTAATGATGCACCTCAATAGCCCAGTTTGTGCAAACCTCTCTTGTCTACAGTGCTTTTCCACTTTGTTAGCATGTAACAGCCACATGGGAGAGATACAAAGCCATGCCTGGGTGGAAAAAGGCATTTTTTTTTCACACTGTCTGCACTTAATGTATGTATCTAAACCCAGCACCTGCACGTTGTTATTATTAAAAGAGACATAGTTCGGTGTTAATACACACTCCCTGTCCTAAATTTACTGAATGTGATTCTTTGTAAATATCACTCATGTGGGATGGGCAAGTGCCCATAACTGCAAAAATACTTGGTGGGCTTTTCTAAAAGCCAGCAATGCCAATGCTACAGAGCATAAGCAGTACTGAGGGGAACACCTCTCCTGGTCCTTTATGACCCCCCCTTTATTTATCTCTGCCCTTTCTCCTGTTGCAGCAAATGGAGGCAAGCCCTCAGTTAGCAGATCAGGCACACTTGCACTTGTGCCAAAACCCAAAGGAGGACAAGACAAGGTAGAGGAGTAAAATCTCTTTAACAAGCCACAAGGTGTTTGAGCAGTCAGACCAGTAAAACATCACAGTGGAAACAAGTGTTGGGAAGCCATCTGAGGGATGCTTTTTTTGGGCATGCTTGGGATGCTTAGGTATCACAAGTTGGTCTTCCTCCTCTGTGAGCAAGTGTTTGCAGCACAGTTCTATGTCATCTTCTGAGGTAATGGTGCTACAGCACCCACATTTGCACTTGGAGAAAGATCACTGACTGCCATATAAATCAGGCAAAGAGAAAAGTAGCTGCTGGGAGGCCTTGAATGCAGGCAGCCCAGTGTGTTAAAAATATACAGTTTATTCTGTAACACCTCAGACCTGGTTCTGCATTGTTATTTAAATGATGTATTAAGTAGGTATGCTTAGTGCTTATTATGTGAGACTTTATAATTTGCCTTGTTCTGTACAACACCTATGTTGACTGCTCTGACAAATTACTGAGGGAATAATACAGCATTATCCTGGTGTGGGTAGTTGAGTGATGCAGTTAGTATTTTTCTTCCTTATGAAAATCGAAGTTAAAGGTTAGTGGCTGCAGACCAGCCAAAGTAATATGCTTCCTTTTCAGAACTTGAGAATTTCCTGCTCATGGAAAAAGTAGTATGTTCACTAGTCCTAGAAAGCTGATCAACTGCCTTCCTTTACAAACATGTGTTAGCTAACCCTGCTTACAGGAGAGACAGACATGTTTGGTTGCACTGTTCAGACTTCCTGTGTTTTGCAAACAGGGTACTAAACATATGGAAAAATAGATTAGTTCTATGTAGGTTATCTATTCTGCACATGATTAAATCATTAAATCATAGTGTTATCAAGAAATCAGTATGTAATATATCCAGAGTCTAAGGCTAGTATGAGTAAAACCTCTTCATTTTGACATGTACCAAAATGATTTATGGACATAACTATCCATATAACGCAGAAGTACAGTTTTTAGATCATCTGGGCATATTTTCTATCAAGGAATCTAAAAGAGATTTAAATTAAGAAACTACATAGAAAAAGAAGGATAAATCCTGTGTAAGACACATACTCTTCACTTCTGATGAAGGAAATCCATCAGACCCAAAGAGCAGAGAGAGAAAAAGGATTTTGTGATTATACTTACATTACTATTGAAGAGGATATAGTCACTAATGCTCTTTGTACTCTTTTACCTTTCTGTTGCTTAAGACAAAACACAAAAAATTACTTTCCCCCACAACCACTCAGCTTTTCTTTTCAGAGCCTCTGAGCTGTCTACCTTTTTACTGAATGGACATGAGTAGGATATAGCTGTGCTTTTGCATGCATACATTCCTGCTGAACTTACCCTAAAAAGGAAGTGTGCAGTTGTCTGAAAAAAAGAGGAATATTAACCTCCTGCTGCTTGGAAAATCTGAAACTGAAGTCTTGCCGTGGAAAATAGTGTTTTAAATATATTAGCAACCAGGCGTATTTTTAGAGGTGCCTTAGAGAATATTCTCATTGTGTGTTATGAAGGAAAATACCGAATTATCTCCATATGAAATCCAGTCAGGTTTTTTGCAAGCACTGCAGCTTCTCTGGGATATAGACTTTCAAACATTAAATAAAAAATGCTGATATCCACTCCCTATACATTCTTAACAGCAGTAACTTGTGAACAAGTGAGTTTGAGTCAGAGCTCAATGAAATACCTCATAAATGATGTCTGTAATCCTGAATGCTATCTTTGCTGCAGAAAGATAAGCTCTCTCTATGCTTGTTTGTAGCGTGGTAGGTAAATGGTGCACAGCCTCCCTTGTCTTTGTCTTTTTCTTCTTTATCTGTGCAGACCAGGGGAACAATAAAATTTCCATCTCACAGCCTCCTGATATGCCTCCCAGTGAGAGGTTTTTTCCTACATGGGTTACAAATGTCTGTTTCTCTCTAAAGAAACATTTTTTACTTCCTTCTGCCCTCTGTGGGCATTTCAGTGTGAGCGTGGGTATCTGGCATCAGAAGTACATCCAGTTGATTAACTGGTTTAGCTATGTGTACAGCCATCTCCACGTGCACTGACTTCATAGCCACCATAAGGCCCCCTGTGCAGCTGGAGGCCTGTAACTGAGCCTGCGTATGGAGAGGAATTAGAAGTCTACTCCAGTCAATGACTGCACAACTCAGAGCAGTGATTACTTCATTCTTGGAGAGTCTGAAAACACCATGGAGCCATGAGAAACACTACACTGTTCACCTGGCTGCTCTGTACATGAACAACAGAGGCTGTTTCACAATGCCAGATTTGACAGTTAAATAAGTTCATTAAAAAAAAGTTATAGTCTAGCATATGTGGCACAAGAGACCACTGACAAATTCTGACATTCACACCCACAACAATACATTATATTTCTGCCTAAGTATGCCCTTTGCACCTTTCATGAGCTAAGCCTTTTTTAAGTATTTGCAAAGCAGTAATAAATACTCAGGTCCAGAAAAGAAGTATTTCTCATGCCTGCTACTTAGTTACAATTTATAGACTCAAGACCAGATTGGTCTAAGATACATTTTTCAAGTATTCTTCTCTTGTTTATAGTACGACAGTAGTACCTTATTGCACATTGCTTCTGAAGGACTCTCCTCTACAAGTGTGGGAAATTATTTCGTTTGGGGCACTTGACAGCTTTGAACCCTGGCAAAATTACTTTCCCCTTCCGATACAGATCATCCTGCAAACCTTTGTTCATCCTCTGCACCAACAGTTTCTCGTAGAGCAGGGGGTGGTAGGCCCCTAAGGTACAAGCTGCATCATAGTAGAGTTCATGGTAGTGACATAGGTCGGTCTGTCGAACTGAAGGGATGTATTCGTACACATGCACTTCGTTACACATGGACATCATGATGAGGATACCTGGAGCAGAAAGTGAAAACTAAAGTGAACCCCAGATTTCACCTTTTTCACAGAAATTTCCCTATAGTCATCAATCTTGCTTTTCTTTCCTGCTTTCCTTTGCTGTTGCACACCTTAAGTATTACTTCTGTAAAATCATTAAGTGAAGTAATTATCTTTGTATTAGAGCAGCTTTCACTTTTCCGTGATACATAAATATTGTGATCCCTGTATAATCGATAGGGTAGGACAACAACCGTAAGGAAACAGTAAAAAGCCTGTAAAGGACTTGCATACCATCATCAGCCTCTCTCAGTGAGAAGACTGTTCTCTCCACCTCCCCCCATTTACCCTGTCCTGTCCACAAAACATCCCACAAGTGAATTGGGACCTAATGCAGCTGCATACTACTTTTTTTTTTTTTTTTGAGTCAGCTGATCACTTTTCCTGCTTTTCTTGTATATTACCAATTCTTGATCTATTTAGCAAGACAGACCAGGTCTTCATATTCACTTGCAGAATACAGAAGACATACACATACAGCAGTTGTCTGGTGTTCCTAAGGAGCTCTTCCTGGCACGTCTACCACATCCAAAGCTGAACTCTGGCCTGCCAGGTATAGGATATATAAAAAAATTCCAGATATACCCATTTTACCCTTCTCTGTGCTTTTGCATGTATTTCTTTCTAATATTTACACACATTTATCTTCAACGCTATGAAGATTCTGACTGATTTCCCTTTCCATTTTTGTCCACTATGGCAAGGGGAAACAAGAACATAAAGATGGGCCAGTATCACCTATGTTCTGATCAGAAGCAGACCAGGACACATTCAGGAGGAAGATAGGTGGGATTTTGCAAACCTTGTTCTCCTACAGCACGACTGTAAATCTGTACTAGCAGAAGGTCTTTTCAGCTTTGAAATGAAAGAAATCTTATTGGTGTGGCCACATGTTTTCGAAGGGATGCATATCAGATATTGGTCAACACCACTGTCTAAATTGCAATACTTTCACATCAGTCACAGCTTCTGGGAGCCTCTTCTGTTTCACAGAGCCACGTGAAAGGGAAATTATGAAGTAAGCCTTGGATAACTTTTTTTTTAGATTTCACTTAAAAACTAAAAATACAATAAAATGTATCAAAGCAATTGTTGCACTACTGGTACCCCTGTCTGTTGAATACGACTGCCAGCTCTCAGAGGAGACAGCTGTATAATACTGCTCACTTTGCACTTACAAATCAAAACTGATGTAATTGTTTTATTCCATACAACAGCTTTGGAATCCTAACACATCAAAGGTGTTTTTGGGTAGATCTCACAAGTGAAATAAATTAACATAAATCATTTTGGTTCATTAATTAAGGAAAGACATTTTCTGAAGTTCAGTTTGCAGTTTGGGAACACACAGATTTCAATGGCTTGCTAATGAAAAGAACCTTATGTTCTCCCTGCTGTGTATCATTAGATTATCAAAATGATTTTTCCCTGCCTGATGTGTGAAGTAACTGAAAACCAATTACTTCTGTGATTAAATCTTCTTTTATCATAAATGAAAGATTCTGAAAATGTTTTCGATTTTTTTACAGCTTTACACTCTACGGTCTTAGAAAAGCTAAGCATATAAATTTCAAAGAAAAGTCCACAAATGTAAGCGAAGTATGAGCTTAATAAACCATGTTTCCTTACCTCCAAGCTGTTACAAAGATGCTTTGAATTGTATCCTGCCTAGAAACTATGCCTAGAGTTGTTTTGTTTGTTGTTTCAGTTTTACAAATGCTTTCGTCAGCTTTTCCATTGCCAACCTCCTTCCTCCACTGATGGAGAACCCACCTGCCACTCCAAGGTAACCGTCATCCAGCTGAATCAGAGGATGGATGGTAGAAATGTGTGCAATAATGAACCACGTTCAAAAGCAGTAAAATGACTTCTTTCCTGCACCCAGAGCCAAACCTGGAGCCTGGAGTTTCAAAAGCTCTACCACCAATCTCTTTGGAAAATTGTCTCTGACTGAAAGTACAGGACTTAACCACAGTGTGTTTCATTTCACTGCCATGTTTACCCAGCTAACCTTAAAATGAATAAAGGAAGTTGCTATTTCTGTGATAGGAAAACTGTCAAGAACAAATATTGGGGCTCCCTTATAATTTCCTTAATAACCACAAAGATGGCCACATCACTGCAAGGATGGTACAACAATGACAAAATTTTTAGCAATATCATTGACTTTCCTGTAAATCAGTTAATAGAGCACTTAAGAGTTTTAGTTCTTAGTGATCTGTGGATCAGTGACCTCCAGAATCAATCTAAAAGGCACACTGGGGATATTTAGTTTAGCTTCTTGCCTTTCCTGCTTTGTTCCATCCAGTCCATGTCTTGGGATTTCAGATTAGGTTGCTCATAAATAACTAGTTTCTGTCAGTCCACTCAAGCTTTTCCTCATGCTGGACAACCATGTTTTGAGGGAGGGAAGACAAATCCTGTTCTGGGGAATAACAGTAGTCAGTGCCAGGCTTTTTCTCCTTTAGCACTACAGATCTGCAGCCAAAGAGACCAATGGTGCAGTAAAACCAGCACTCCCAAATACCTATGGGCGAGATCCCAGGGCATGCAGGACTACACAGTCAGGAAGTAGGTCCCTCCACTTTGCTGTCACAGCTTCCAAGTTCTCCCTTGGAATGATCGGCTTCTGCCGTTCCATTCAAAACCAGAAAGTAACATAGCACTATTTAAAAAAAAAAAAAATAATAGAGAGGTGGGGCTAAAAAAAACAACAACAACAACAAAAAAAAACAACACAAACCAAGCAGCTTTTTTGGAAAAGAAGCTGTTTTCTTTGTATGAATACAGTCCTCACTAAAGTAGGCAAAAAATAAGTTCATTTCTGTCCCGTACCTTAGAGGATGTGAAGCCGCTCCACAAGTGACAGCCATGGTGTTGTAGAGCTGTTACTGCTAATAGAGTTTATAAAAAATATTAACTAAGCATCTTTAAAACACTAACGGTGGTTTAGACAATGAGGACATTTACACCACTCCATGTACTAGGATGTATTCAATTTTTACTTTCTAATGCCATGCTAGCTTGTTTTACTTAAGCCTCTAGCTCAGCACTGCTGATAGAGCTCCCTGTTCTACCTGCCTCATGTTCTCGCCCATGGTTTTTGTACCACTCTTGAACTCAATTTCTTTCTTTGCTTGGTGCTAACATTGCAGTGAGTTACTGCCATGTGTATCCAGCAGGTATATGTGTGCCAAGCTGTCTATATTTTTGTCTACCTCACAATTCAGTTTCCCCTTCTTCCCTCTCTCTTCCAGTTACCTTTAGTGATCTTGTAATATTTTTTCTAAATTACCAGTAGCTTTTCAGCACTTAAATGATCTTCAAAATATTTTTCACATTACGTTTGAACTTTTATGAGTATTTTGTTTTGGATGCAGTCAGAAAGATAAAGAAGATGTGTGCCCCTGACTGCTTACTGACTTGATCTTGCCTCTGCTAACCTGTTTTCCTTGCCAGTGTACAGTGAGAAGCCCTACATTACTTCTCATTTTTTATCCTTACAAATCTATTATTGCTTCCTAGGTTTCTCTTCTATGGCTGAACCTGTTTGCATTTCCTCTTGCACCTGTAGTTTCCAAATGTCCCGTATTTAATTCTTTTCCCTGTGCTGCCTGCAGAGTACATGCCTATACATACTACTTTTGTCCATGTACTTTTCACATTACTGACAAATTCATCTGCAAGTTTGTTTCATATCTTAGTAGTCCTCCATGACCATCAGCATCAGTATGAATGAAAAACATATTGTTTGATAGCCTGTAGGGTGAAGAATTTCCATATGATACAATATTTATATACAATATTTGTCTTTGCTTATAGTCCTTAAGTTAGTTTTCAGTCAATGCACAATTACTACATACAAAACAGCACAAACCAAGTGTGACATTAATGAGCACAATGTCCCAACACCTCACACTCTGGACAGAATTAATCCCACTGATATGTTCATGCCCATCTCTAACCTAGCTGGTCTGAAGTACTCCTTATAGACAGTGCAGGAGACAGGCATTTCTAAGACAAAAGTCATCTGACTTATTTTAGATATATACTTTAAGACACCTGTATTTAGGATGGATTATACCCTGTAAGTGTTGTTCCTGTTCAGTGGCTAGGCAGAAACTGGGTCTGGCTCTTGCTATCAAGCACCTCCTCTTCCATTCTCCTAGTTCAGAAGCTTTTGGAGCGTTGTGAAAAAATAATCTAACTGGCTTTTCCAGGAGCACTGTAAGAAGAAATGAAAATGAGGTGTGATTCATCTGACCGAATGTGCCCACTGGGTGCAGTTACCCACACCTGAGATAGCTATCACAGGCTCCTTTGCTGTCTATAGATGAAAGTATGCACTTTAAGGAAACAGCACATCTACTCGTTCCAGAGTAGACATTTAAAAATAGATCATACAAGTAATGTCTTAGAAGTTCCTGTGTCCTTGTTGACTGTAGGAGAAGCCTGAGTGGCACAGCAAGCAGAAGTAAAATGGCCATCAGACATGATCTGCTCCAGATCTGTTGCTTAACCTTTAAAACTTTTAGGTTTTAATATCCAATCTAACATAATAAGGAAAAGGTTAGGGTATCTGGCAAGATTTCAGCTTTGGCAAGTGTGATGGGTGCAGCCATGCATTCAAAATCACAACAGAAGATATTTCTGTATAGGTTACTCTAATTCTAATGCCCTTGCTGAATTTTCAGAAGTCACATTTGTATTACAACTGTGACTATTCAAAAATGCAAAATAATTCTGCATGTGTGGAGAAAAGTTGTTTTATAGTAGATCATTCACAAGTATGATTTACGAACGTTACAGTTGAATGGCAATGTTCACAACTACAGCATTAGACAAAATAAGCATTGTGAATCACAGACTCATAGAACAGTTTGGAAGGGACTCATAGAATATTCTTGAAAAAATATTTTTAAATATATTATTCCAAAGAAATTATGTGGCTGTCAGAGAAGCAGTCAACCTGTGAGTTTGACATAACAGTACCATATTAGATGCTGTATATGATGAAGTAGTATGTATTTCAAAATCTTATATATTAGTATTTCAAATCCTTAGACAGATGTGTTACTTTTTTTTCCTGTTTGGCAGATGTCTGTGGTGTTAGGAAGTGTTGGGTATGTTTTAAACTCAGTCCAGTTGGCACAAATAAACTCCTGAGCTTTCACAATCTGTACTGAAAACATTTAAACCAGAATTAAATTAAGATTAAATTCCTTGCATGGATGGTTTATACAAATGAACACGTACTATGGATTCTACTCAAAAGGAGAAAATGTTTTTCAATTTGTTCTTGGCAATTTTAATGACCCAAGAGATTTTGAATTTCCAACATGCATCTTTTATACAATACAATTAAGCTTTGTGGTTAGCACACTAATTTAAAAAGAATGGTCTTTAGTTTACTAGTAAATAAAATATAGTTTAATATACCTGAATAAAACAGATGCTGCATGAAAGCATCTGGAATAGTAAGTGTAATTCAGATATTCAGCAAGAACTCAGTATTCATTTTAACAAAAATATGCTGAAAACAAATACACATAATCTGATTACTGTACTCATAATGTGTCTCATTTCACACACACAACAAATTTGTTTACAGAAAACAATTTAGCTAGGCACACTAATAAGTTTATGTTTGATAACTTGTGCACTTGAAAACATTACAAGTAAACATAAAGCATTTAGAACATGCAGTTTTCTATATGCTGGTCTCCTTCTGTAGTCTCTCTTGATTGGATTTAAGATACGAGAGGAAAATCTGTCACTCCTTGACACTGGGCCAAATGTGACTCAGTTATTCTTTGGAATATATAGTAAAAGCAGCTCTGGCTTTTTAAAATACTATATTTCTGAAAAAGGGTTCTTTTACCTCTGTTTAGCTCATGAACTATGAAGAATACTAACCATAAGAAAACCAAATATGTATTAAGGACTTTAATTGTCACCAAATGGCCTGGTGCCTAAGCTTAGTAAATTTTGCGGTACTTGTCATCTTTAATGTATAGAGACTCTCATTATATAGTAGACCTAGAAAATGACATATTTATCACTTAATGCTGAATGCAGAAAGTGTACATTAATCACAGTAATATGTTCTGAAATATGAACGTAGTCTGGAAAAAGCTGATCAGTAATCATATAATTTTAAATGTATTACTCAAATATGTGTGTGATTTGGGGTGATGTAAGAAGAGAGTTTGCTCTTTTACCTCTGTAGTTCAGGAGGTAGGAGGTGGTCAAATTTCAGAGTCCTTTTATTAGAATAAGAAGAATTTAAAGCTGATGTATTTGGAGGTATTTATTTTTGTGGTAGTACTTGAACAAAACTGACCTGGAAAGAGTAAGCACTATTCTGTTCCTTCACCAACTGCTGGCAAACAGCGAAGTAAGTAACAGTAATAAAGGCAACTCTTAATAATGTTAAATTGTTTATTTCAGATCATGCAAGAGTATTTTTTCTAAGCTGAGCTAGAGATCAGCTGCATTGTTCTATTCAACATGCTCTCTGAGGCCATTTTAAATTTTAGTTATACAGTGATCTGCTAATGTTGCAGTGTAATGATAGTCTTGCTTGTACTATTGTCTCAGTGCATGCAAATGAAGATTAAAATAATGTTATCAACCATTAATGATGCATAACTGTTAAATCTGTAATGTCAACTGCAAAGCCTCAAACAAGCCTTTCTTTTTCCCAACAATAAAGTCATCTGGGCTTCATTATTTTGCGTTCAGTGGTTCATATGCTATGTTGAAAGCTACAACACATAGCAAAGACTACCACCTACACTGATAATGTAAAATATTATTTTTAGACCATGTCTTGGTTTAGGATTAAAAAAGAAGACAATATAATACTGCAGTCAGAGCTTTCAACTAGCTTTCTAAAAAGACAAAAGCTGTTTGGTATAAAGGTATATGGATGTAAATTTCAAGTAAACACAAGTCTGAAGAAATAGGCTAGCAAGATGTACTGGTGGACTACAACAAGTAAGAATTAATAGCAAATCCAGTTAGTAAACAACAGACAGGAGAAAATCTTCATAGAACAGCCTATATATAATCTAGACATTATTACAAAGCCTGCACACTTTCCAAATGCTAATGTACCATCTGGTTTTAAACCACGACACCATCTAATGCACACAGACTGCTGCTCTTGAGAAGCTCAAGGAAACAGTTTTAGCCTTGGTCTTCAGATGACAAAAATGCAAGATCACCACTAGGTTGTTTACACAGACTACCAGGGAGGGTATAGGAACAGTTTCTCTTGCAAAAGAGTGGTAAAAATAGAGACTGCCGATATATACACCCCTAGCCTCAATTAAAAACTCAGCACAGGTATGTTCTGAAAGAGAGGAGGAAGACTGAGTTCATACTTCACAGTGAAAAATGTATTAGTAGGAAGTGAAGAGGAAACACTTATTCCTGATGCCAAAAGACAGAGTAAATCCTTCTTTAAGAACAGTGACATTTTCTCAACTGTTAATTTAGGATTTGCCAGTGGAATCCAAGTTCAAGATTTGGTGTCTGGATGTTTACATTTCTTCTGAGAAAAAATGGAACAGACCAAAGACATGATATAAACATATAAATAGCAAAAACAATTTTCAGCCAAATGTGAACCAACAAATTAAACTGCAAAAGTCACTACGGCAATTGTCTAATGCTAATGCAAGGAACTAATACTGTGCAGTTTTGTTCAAAAGCTTGAAGGTGGCAACTGCAGAAATGATGCAAAGATACACAAGAATGGGTTTGCAAAGCTCATATAAGGATTAGATTAGGAAGACAAAGAGTAAAGTAGAGCAGTTGACATCATCTACCTGGACTTGTGCAAAGCATTCGACACTGTCCCACACGACATCCTTGTCTCTAAATTGGAGAGACATCAATTTGATAGATGGACCACTCGGTGGATAAAGAACTGGATGGATGGCCGCACACAAAGAGTTGTGGTCAATGGCTCAGTGTCTGGCTGGAGACCAGTGATGAGTGGTGTCCCTCAGGGATCGGTGTTGGGACCAGTCTTGTTCAACATCTTTGTTGCTGACATGGACAGTGGGATTGAGTGCGCCCTCAGCAAGTTTGCTGATGACACCAAGCTGTGTGGTTTGGTGGATACGCTGGAGGGAAGGAATGCCATCCAGAGGGACCTTGACATGCTTGTGAGGTGGGCTGATGCCAACCTCATGAAGTTTAACCATGCCAAGTGCAAGGTCCTACAGCTGGGTCGGAGCAATCGTAGGCACAGCTACAGGTTGGGCAAAGAGGACATTCAGAGCAGCCCTGCAGAGAAGGACTTGGGGGTGGTGGTCGATGAGAACATGAACATGAATCGACTGTAGTGTGCGTTTTCAGCCCAGAAAGGCAACCGTATCCTGGGCTGCATCAAAAGGAGCGTGACCAGCAGGTCAAAGGCAGGTGATCCTGCCCCTCTACTCTGCTCTTGTGAGACCTCACCTTGAGTATTGTGTGCAGTTCTGTTGTCCTCAACATAAAAAGGACATGGAGCTGTTGGAACAAGTCCAGAGGAGGGCCACAAGGATGATCAGGGGACTGGCGCATCTCCCATATGAAGACAGGCTGAGAAAGCTGGGACTGTTTAGACTGGAGAAGAGAAGGCTGCGTGGAGACCTCATAGCAGCCTTCCAGTATCTGAAGGGGGCCTATAGGGATGCTGAGGACTCTTCATTAGGGACTGTAGTGACAGGACAAGGAGTAATGGTTTCAAACTTATACAGGGGAAGTTTAGATTGGATCTAAGGGAGAAGTTATTTACTGTTAGGGTGGTGAGGCACTGGAACGGGTTGCCCAAGGAAGTTGTGAATGCTCCATCCCTGGCAGTGTTCAAGGCCAGCTTGAACGAAGCCTTGGGTGTCATGGTTTAATGTGGGGTGTCCCTGCTTATGGCAGAGGGGTTGGAATCAAATGATCTTAAGTTCCTTTCCTACCCTAACTATTCTATGATTCTATGATTCTAAATAGTTTATAACAAGGAGTGACATTAGCTAAGCTATGACATGTCACATAAGGCAAAGTTACAAGCCAGATAAAGCCCACACTGGTGACTTAGAAAACACGCCAAAAAAGACTCCCAGATTAAAATAAATTATTTTACTCTAGAAAACCTTCCCCCCCTACCCAACCTCACCCCCCCAAAAAA